>APFE031610792.1:106875-134785 GCA_000404065.3 Pinus taeda | reverse complement strand
AAGTCTAATGTGTGCTTTGTGTAGCCTTTTTGGTCAATTTGGAGACAAAATTGAAGGTTTTAATGAGCACTTGGCAGCCAAATTCGTGGGAGAACAAGGGAGAGGATTTGTAGGAAGGTTCCCTCTTCATTTATGGGCCCTTACCTCGAATTCTCCTCCATCAGCTCGGAGTTCAAAGGCCACCAAATCAATTATCACAAGGGCAACCGAGCAAGTGCTAGTAAAAGCGCTGTTAACTACAAGTTTTGGCAGCCAAGTCCCTAAAGTTTAGGAGGAATGTTGGGGTCCTCAATTTGTATAAATAAGAGGGCTTAGGGCCTCATTTTAGTTAGCCAGTAGTTAGTCATTTTGTAGGCAGAAGTTAGCTAGTTTGTAATTCAATTTTAGTCAATAGATTAGCTTTGCATTTCAGCACCTTTTCAAGCTCCCTTGTGGACAGTTTTTGATGTAACTCTTCGTTTCTTGCTCAATAAAGATGAATCCAGCTTTGCACCAGCTCTAAATATCTCTTAGGAGGCTGTAGCTCTTGGGCTTGGGCCCATCTCAAGTGCCCAGTACCTCCTTTGTTCACTTTTATGTGTCTTTGCTGCATTCTTAAAATAAAATCTGTTATTTAGATTTAAATATTGTTTTTTTATTTAGGTCGTGTTTTATGATTAAAGTAGCTTTTCATGCTCAGATTTAATTGATAGGTTGTTAACAGAAAAAGCTTCAAGAAAAGGGCTATCAAACATCTGTAGTTTCACCTCTCCCTCACTGGGATCAGGAGTTGTGACTAGGATGACTTTGCTGCCCACAAAAACATTGATTTTGCTTTGCCATGCAATCACTAGTCTTTGATTTTCATGTGTAGAAGTTGGTAATGTGTTCAGATCTCTGAAATGTCTCATTGCATAGTTGATATTATATGGTTCTCCTTCAAATAAAGCTGTTGTTCGTTCACTATATTGTTAGCTAGGTTAGATTAGCTAGGACTTTGGTTACTTGCAATACTTTTGTTGATTCAGTTGAATGTACACAGTGCAGAGCATCTCTACCACTCTTTCATCCACCTAAGCTTCATCAGAGCCATCTGTTCCATCTCCTAGCTAGACTCCTCGTCTCACACCTGTCCTCTTGCCCACGTAACCCTACCTTCTTGCTCAATCATTGTCTTAGCCTTCTTTAAGCTAGGTCAGCCTTATACACCCTCTCACCACTCCAGGCCCCTATCCTACCTCTCTATCCATTCATGCATCTTCCCTCACTCACCCATCTTCTAAAATCCACTTTTTAAACATCTTGTAGAAATTTCTGAACATCTTGTAGAAATCTCTGAACATCCTGTAGAACCCCTGCAGACTTCGTGTAGAAGCTCACAAATGAGGTTTCTTGACAGCCAAACTTTGTGAAACTCTCTGGAAGGGCATTAAGGACTCCTTAGACCCTCTCTGAACCTTCCCAGCCTTTTCCAAGCATTTCTCCTCCTTGATCCACCCATGCACAATAAATAACAGTGAAAGCATATGCATGATGAAACTGTCAACTTATTCAAAAATACAAAAATATGTTTGCTTCAGATAGAAGTAGTTTAGACACAATAATTTTACCTTCCTAGAAGTCAATGGTATCTCTTTCAGCAGCTTGCATCCACTTTTTCGCATCATTAGGGCTCGCTGGTAAAATTAGGGTTTGCTAGGGTTTGCATTTCCTTTCAGCTTTTTAGTTTCTTTCCGCAAGTAGATTAGCTTCCTTTGAGTTAGCTTTCATCCATCAGTTAAAAAGCTTCTTCTAGGAGTTCATAGAAGTTGGCTTAAACTCCTAGTGGACTTGTGCCAGCTGACCAAGTGACAGCTGCGTCAAGAGCTAGTACTTGTGCATACAACACCGTCGCTTCCAAGTTTGTTACGAACTACCGAGTTGATAAAATTAAAGAAGGGAGTCCTGGGAGTTGCAACATTATTATTGCAATACTCGGGCCCACCATATTTTTGGCGCTGTTGCCCGGGAAACGTCAGAGTATTGGTGATTGCTGCTTTTCTTCTATTTTCTAGTACAACTTTCTGCTAAGTAGTTTGTTTCATTTCCATTCTGCAATTTCCTTTCTGCAAACATTGATTAGATATTTCCCTCTTTCATAGATTAGCATTTCAATTCCGTAATTTCAATTCTGCAAGCGTAGATTAGCATTTCAATTCCGCAATTTCCATTCTGCAAGCGTAGCTTAGCATTTCATTCCTACAATTTCATTTGAACAAAATAGATTAGTCCTTTCCTGATTTCATTTAAATTTCACATTTTCATTTCAGCAAGTTAGTTAGTTGCAGTTCAATCTATTTCAGTTTTGCAGGTACAAGTAGAAAAAAAAAAAACAAAAATCAACGAAAAAAATTCTTTTCATGCCTTGTAGGAGTAGAGATAAGTTAGAAAAATGATTGCACAAAACCCCCACTGCTTCACACAGCCAACATTCTTTCTTCTTCGATGGTTGTGATTAAAGAACCCTTAGGTGGACAGCAAGACATATTTGAAGAACCTCAAGGGAAGAAGAAGAAGAAACCATTCCTCTGGAGCAAATGGCTACAAACAGAAATGTTGGGAGCAGTGCCTTATCCGAGAATGAATTTGGAAATCATATGGAAGATTTCAAGAGTGATATGAGGTAGTTTCTTGCCATGCAACTAGATACCTTGCAGATCCAAAGGAAGCAAGAGGAAGCCAAGAGGGCTTTGGACATCTTTTGTCCCAGGTGCACTAGAAAGCATCCGAAGAATGAATGTCCATTGTACTCCATAGAAGTGTGTTTTGTCTGTGAAGAATACCATCCTACCGATCAGTGCCCTTCCTTGCCTGGAATCAAAGCTGCATTTCAAAGGGCCAAAGAAGTCACTGAACCACTCTATTATATGAACCAAAGAAGGCCACATAGACCTAGATCTTACCAGTAGGAACTGCAAGGGACATCGGAGACCTATTATGACCCCTATCAAGCCCCTTTCATGCCTTCTTGGGGTCCCCCTGCTCATCCTTCCTGGTTCACACCTCCTCCTTTCTCCTTCACAGATCCATATTATCCCCAACCAGCTACTCATCCATTTCACTCTTATGCTCAGCCACAGCCTCAACGGAATGCACCTCATCAAGGGTGGAGGCCCCAATACAACTCTCATCTTGCTCATTTGCCTCCACCACCTTCCCAACCACAACCTCATCCACATCCATCTAAAAAATACACCTCCACTCAACTACCCGTACCACCATTTCCAAACCCGCACATTGGAATAGCTCAACCCAATTGCAAAGTTGAGGCACAGCATGTCCAAATGACTCATCTTGAGCTCAATGATATCCACCATGGCTCAGGAAGAGTATTGCAAAAAAGAGATTATCTTGAAAGCATTGAAAGACCACAACCAGTAAAAGAAGATTCAAAAGAGGATAGGAAAGAACCATGGGCTGCACTTGATGAAGAAAAGACATCAGAATCAGAGATCAAGAGAGTTCCCTTATGGTTACCATCAAATACTCCATGTATTCAAGAGAAAGATCAGAAAAAAGAGGAAAATGAGAAAGTCATGGTAGAAGGTGACATGGAACATGATCCAGATCAGCAAAAAGACCAAGGATATCAGCAAAAAGCCCAAGGATATCAGCAAAAAGACCAAGGAGATCAGCAAAAAGCCTCAAGGAAAGGGCCATCAAACATCTGTGGTTTCACCTCTCCCTCAATGGGATCAGGAGTTGTGACTAGGATGACTTTGCTGCCCACAAAAACACTAATTTTGCTTTGCCATGCAATCACTAGTGTTTGATTTTCATGTGTAGAAGTTGGTTATGTGTTCAGATCTCTGAAATGTCTCATTGCATAGTTGATATATATGGTTCTCCTTCAAATAAAGTTGTTGTTCGTTCACTTTATTGTTAGCTAGATTAGATTAGCTAGGACTTTGGTTACTTGCAAGACTTTGTTGATTCAGTTGAATGTACACAGTGCAGAGCATCTCTACCACTCTTTCATCCACCTAAGCTTCATCAGAGCCATCTGTTCCATCTCCTAGCTAGATTCCTCGTCTCACATCTGTCCTCTTGCCCACGTAACCCTACCTTCTTGCTCAATCATTGTCTTAGCCTTCTTTAAGCCAAGTCATCCTTCTACACCCTCTCACCACTCCATCCACCAGTCCCTGGGTCACTCCAGGCCCCTATCCTACCTCCCTATCCATTCATGCATCTTCCCTCACTTACCCATCCTCTAAAATCCACTTTTTAAACATCCTGTAGAAATTTCTGAACATCCTGTAGAAATATCTGAACATCTTGTAGAACCCCTGCGGACTTCCTGTAGAGGCTCACAAATGAGGTTTCTTGAGAGCCAAACTTTGTTAAACTCTCTGGAAGGGCGTTAGGGACTCCTTAGACCCTCTCTGAACCTTCCCAGCCTTTTCCAAGTATTTCTTCTCCTTGATCCACCGCTGCACAATAAAGAACAGTGAAAGCATATGCATGATGAAACTGACAACTTATTCAAAAATACAAAAAGATGTTTTCTTCAGATAGAAGTAGTTTAGACACATGCATTTTACCTTCCTAGAAGTCAATGGTATCTCTTTCAGCAGCTTTCATTCACTTTTTCGCATCATTAGGGCTAGCTGGTAAAATTAGGGTTTGCTAGGGTTTGCATTTCCTTTCAGCTTTTCAGTTTCTTTCCGCAAGTAGATTAGCTTCCTTTGAGTTAGCTTTCATCCATCAGTTAAAAAGATTCTTCTAGGAGTTCATAGAAGTTGGCTTAAGCTCCTAGTGGACTTGTGCCAGCTGACCAAGTGACAGTTGCGGCAAGAGCTAGTACTTGTGCATACAACACCGTCGCTTCCAAGTTTGTTACGAACCACCGAGTTGATAAAATTAAAGAAGGGAGTCCTGGGAGTTGCAATATTATTGTTGCAATACTGGGGCCCAGAGACACAGGCACCCAAAAAAATGCATTGTTATTGAATCTGAATTTCTTATGAAAATGATATTTAATTGTGTATATTATTAGGGATACCTGACCTTAAAGAACCTTTTGTGAAGTGGGTACTCTTATGGGCTATTTTTAGTGCTTCCCTCTCAGTTGGACATTTTTGGTAATGCTCAATCACTTCCAATGAGCATTAGTTGAAGAAAATTATGCAACACAAAGTTCTCAATAATAAATATAAGTCTTTCAGCTGTCATCTACTAAAGAAGTTTTCATTAGTTTTAGGATGTTGGATTTTCATGTGTAATTCAACTTCTAGATCACAATCAAATAATATTTTTCAAATACTAATAAACTCCATGTTGAGCTCTTAATGGTTATATTGTTATAACAACATTGAACCTTGTGTTGTCAAATCCTTATGCTTCTGCAAAATCAAGTCTACCATGGATACCATCCCCAAAATGAGGGGAAATGCCTAGTGGATTTCCCTGGGATGTCTACTTCATAGAAGAAAGTAAAAAACAAGAAAAGCTCTATATTTTTCATCACAAATCCCTCTTTATCATTAATAAAACTTGATTTTTTTTTACTTAGTAAAACCTTGTTCTAGGGGGAGACATTTCTACATACATTCCAAGTTCAATTACATAGGGATTTCTATGACATACTAGTTCTATCAGGGTCAAGAACCACCTTACAAGCTAACTGCATGGAGACTGAAGGGCCAACCAAATACAGGCACTATGTAAAGTGGCTCTCTTCTTTGAAGGTAGCCATTAATTTCAGAACAAATAAAACACATATTTGGAATTTCTCACAAAAATTTTGTGTGTTCACCTGATCTATCTCCTCAAGATGATCCCTTTTGATTCTCATTATTACTTGTTGTATGTGTATTTAGTTTTTTATTAAGAAATTAAGAATTTTTTAAATGTAAAATACGTCTCCTAGAAATTTTCATAAACAATACATATCTTCACCTAACCTGGGATTCATAAGATACCATGCCTTTTCAAATTAATATTGTTTCAAAAGTTAAAAACCTATACAAATACCATATAATTCTATCCACATGTGAGAGCCCAGACTAAGTCACTTGAGACTATTTTCTTCTGCATAAATAAGTCTCTCATGCTAGGAAAGACAAGCTCAAATTCCAAGTTTCCTATAGACTAAACAAAGTAACAAGTTTGGTCTAATGTTTAGCAGGAAACATTTGACTAACAACTGTCAATAGGTCAACTTGATAGAACAAAATTATGATTGCATAAAGGATTTTTTAGGCCCAGTGTTAGTTATCTAGCATAACAGGGTCTGCTCTTTATCTCACATCGTACATCCAGCTTTGTACTCATAAGGAAATATGACCTACAACATTGTACCTAAAAATCCATGGCAGACAGTGGCATCCTAGCTCAAGAACATTATTAAAGCCTCCAAAGTTCTCTGGCATTGCCACTTTTGATTGATCCACTTGTATACAATAGAAAACTTGCCCTATTTATTTATTCATGTACTTGCTTGATAGTTTAATTAGGCTCAACTATCAATGAATTAAAATAATGAATTTCTATAAGAAAAAAAAAGGTTGCAAATGGAATTTGAAAGATGGAAAATTTACATTTGAATCCCTGTAGTCCTAGGACCTTCAATAATCAACTGGAAAACCTACTTGGAGTTTTACATATATTGTAAAGATAAGTTTCATCATATTCAAGATGGAAATTTAAATATGAAGCATTGTAATCCTAGGACCTTCACTAATCAATTGAAAACTAAACTTGGAGTTATATATATCTATTGTTAAGAGGAGTTGCATCCTCTTCAGTTATCATTTATTATGCTTTTTTTCTCTTATAGCATTATAGTATTTTATTTATCCACATCAAAATTATTGTATATTACAACCATTATGTGTGCAAATAGATACTCTTGTCAATACAACAAACTCCAACCTACGTGGTTAGTTATTATAAGGATTTATTGGTGTCACGATATTGCCACTTCCTTTCCATATTCCATTGTTGTAGCATCCCAGGTTATGGGAATGTAAGCCTTGACCCTTCAAAAACTGATATTCATTTGTTACAAAGTCCGCTCCCAAAGTTCCAAGCTTAAACTTTCCAATAGATTAGACCAAATTCTCTGGAGATTATGACCACCCCACAGAAATAAGACTAAGAAATAGTAGAACACCTGCATATTCATAAATCACTATATAGAATCAGGGCAAGCAAAACATAAAACCTGAAATTCAATAAGTTCTCCTAAATTTACTCCACAAATTACGGAAGGCATGAAATTCAATAAGATCTTCCAAATTTACTCCAAAAATATATAGGTTTGTTTTTTTATGATCCAAACTTTAGTGAAACAAACTGAAGTTGAAATCCCTACAAAATTATTATCTATGGATGTTAATTTCTCCTAAGGTAAAGCCTAGGTACTTTCCCTTCAGTGAAAATGGTTCAATCAAATGGGTTGGAAGTTGCGCCTTCAAGCTCCTTGCTTGTTTTCAACAGGGAATTGGTTCACTCAATAGACAGATGGGCTATCCACTATGGTTACACTCTTATTTTGGCTTGCCCCACCGTAGACAAGAATTTAAGGATGGGTACAACTTTTGGGCAATTTTGGTGGAATAACCACTAGTTAGACCTAGCACCTAAGAAAAAAAGATATTGTTATTTTCAATGCAATAGTTCAGGTTATGTTTCTCAAGAACTTCTTATTAATAAAACAATTGAAAATAATTAAAAATAAAATAAATATTTGTAGAGAAAAATGGTATGTTCCTGATCTAATACAAGAAGAATCAATAATCAACGAAATGGTTTCTATCTCCAAAGGAGGACTCTAGCTTGGTAAATGTACTAGCATGTATTAGAATTAAAAGGTGGGCAATAATATAAACACTCTCATTCTTCTCTTGTCTAAGAAACTATTTTTATCCCTTTTTATTTTGGACTATTATTTTCTGATAGTTTCAAGGACAACATTAGTGTTTTAGAGATAAAGGAGATTCCAATATTTATGATGGATTGTTGGTTTGTATTTAGGAAAAAATTTAGATCTCTATAGAAGCATATTTATGATAACATGATGTCTCCTCTAGGATGGAAATTTTGAGATTTTGTATAGGATCATATCAGTTTTATAATAATCATTTTTATGTAAGATCACCCATGGGGAAGATCTTGAAATATTTTTTCTCTAAGAAGAAAACTTGAATATAAAAAAATCGTAAATCTTCAATAATTATTTCAGAAATTCCAATAGTTCTACTTGTATAAAGTAGGGTGTTGTGATTAGTTAAATCAAAGCACTTTCAACTCTGGAACTGGAATTCAAATTCTTCAAAATACATGCTACCACATTAATGCTACTAACAAAGTTCATCTAAGACCGCGTCAAATCCTACAAATGCAACATATATCTATGAAGAAAAATTAAAAAATTACATATGTTGATGATTGAAATAGGTAAATGAAATAAATGAGATAATACACGTTAAGTAATAACAAGAGACATAGAGTGCGTGGAACATCTCAATGTAAGCATTTCGTTGTTGATATATAAAAAACAAATTTTATGCAAAATAAATTCAGAACTTTTTTGGGAAAAGGTTGATGAAACCATACGGTCTTTGAGGTTTTACAAATCTATCTGTTCACCTATCTCATATATGGTTAGATATAAATGATTAGGACATGGGTGATAAACATTTAGATAATGGTTATGTGGGGTGACATTTATTTTGTTTTATTGGGTATTTATTTATAGTGGAATTACATTATCAATTTGCTCCTGGAAAAGACAATATAGATTGCCATGAAGATGGGTCTATGCAGTAACAAATCCAAATCATCATTCAGGTTTCCTTAAAAAATGAAATTGGAATTCTTATCAGCAGGTGGCACTTATTTCAAAGTTCAGCCTAGAGTGATAGTTTTAAGGATATCATCCCAATTAAATCAATGAAGATTTATTTTAGTTCACCATGTTAAGGATCAAAGTAGGATTTTTAAAGTGTGCTTGCCATAACATAAATTTGGAGTCATAAACTTCCATATATGAGGAAAAAAAGGTTAAGTGCATAAGAAATACCTAACTATCCTGGCAAGATAATAAGCAACTACCATCAACTAACATGTCATTTCCCCATCAAGGCACAATATTTTCCATTGATATATTCCTTGCTTATTATCCAAGAAAACCAAGCCATCTAAAGGCCATGTGTTATAGATCCATTTGGGCACATCAAATCCCAACATTCATATGAGTGTGTAGGGCTGATCAAACCCTAAATTCATTTCTTTCATGACCTAAACAAGTCAACCCTTTGAATGCCTCCTTCCCAAACAGTTTCATGACTTGAAGACATCCAAAAATTGCCTCTAGAGGGACCAGCGCAAGTAAGCCCTTATGAAGGTGCACTACAGAGCAGTTAAGTCCACTACTAGGGTGCTCTACAGAGCACTTAGGCTTCCTTTCACCTGCGTTGGGAAATAATGAGCGCAATTCACATAGGGTTTGGGGAATATTCTTATATTTTGGAGTCATCTAGAAGTTTCCCTATCTTATCAACTCCTATGAGCTTGAAAATGGATGAGGAATCAATTAAGGAGCATCCTATCCTCCCATCCATTCCTCCATGGAACTAATTCTAAGTATGGAAGGCCATTCAATGTCACCATTAATGACAAAACCTCCTTCATATTCCTATATATTAACCACTCATCTAAGTGATCAAGGGCTGGATGGATTATGTTGAATTGTAAGGAGATAATGCTGCTAAGAGATTTGACTTTGGAGCAAATGATGTGATGCCACAAGCATGTCTTGCTTTTGATATGATGTGGATGGGATCCAAGCTGGAGGAATGACTTTGAATCAGAAACTGATGGTTGTAATTCCTTCTTCTATCTAATAAAGTGTTTGAACCTTTTGCCATATGATGTGTTTTTCCATAATGCTTATATGTATGAATTGCTTCTGATTCCTTTCATTTATATTCAATGGATCATATGCTTTGATTGGTTTTCGTCTTCTGTTGTGTTTACAGAATACATTTTAAGAAGATTAAGTACGGGAAGGAGAGATAGAATCGATACAAGGGAGACGAGAGGAAAGCAGAACTATAGGTAGGCATTCTATCCTCTCTTCTTATCTACTGCTTATAGGGATAGTATAAAAGACTTTAAATTGTTGTTCTAGGCACAACTACTTGTCTAGTGAATTAGTATTTATCCGTAGATGCTAAATTCTCCAAAACAAATTGGTGACTCCACCAGGGAAGAATCCTCTTTCCTAGTAGCTTATCCATCTCCTAAGACATCCTTGTAGACTTCATTTGTGTTAATATATTGTAATTCAACTGTTTACATTGAAAATTTGGTCAAAATTTGAGGTTAGATGACTCTTGAGTGGCCTCTCAGAAATCAACGTAGGCTTGGTCAGGGGACAGTCCTCTACAGAGAACCCTTGAGTGAGAGACAATGAGCTGCAATGTATTAGGCCCTCTTTGACCCGTGCTGATCAACCTTAGGTCAAATTCCCACCTTTGGAAAGTATTTTTGCCAACTTTTCTCAGTTGTTTTCTTTACTGAGTGATCAATGAATGACATGTCTCAGAGAACAAATTTGTATCTCCTTTGTTAGCCCTAGTTTGATTTGATTGATTAATGTTTCTTTAATGTTTTCTTTGTCATTATCATTCTATAGTAATAGTTAGGATATAGTTGATTAATCTTTGTTCGAAAGAAAGTGTCGTAAAGTCTTCTTTTACTTTGAAACAGAACTATTGTAAAAGTTTTTGTTCTTATGAAATATTGATTGATTGTATATGCATATTTCCTTTTTTTCATATTCACATTAAGGAAATCAAAGAGAAAAACTTGCATCATTCATATTTTAGTTTGTGAATGCTTGAAAGGAATAGCTAGGGAAATTGCATTAGATTTGCTCTTTGTCAAAATTCTGATTGCTCTATCCCTACTAGATAAGGATTTTCATTATTAAATTGAATGGAAAGAATGCTTATCATATTAGTTGAATTTTAGGAATTGAAAACATACATCATGTGGTGAACCTTGAAAGGCAAACTCTAAAAAATAGCAACTTAAAATTTATTTGAATTTACCTAATGGAGCATTATCACTTAATGAAAAACATTTAGAGGTCTAGGCTAGAGACATGTTTTGGCGTTGTAAAACAAAGCAGTTGTCATTAACTTGTCTGCAATACATCTCGAGTGTGATGCCTCATTCCAAGTACATGAGTATATCGTAGCTCATCCACGTACCTTCGGGTATATAGGGTGGTATTAGTTTACGTAAAGTATATGGGAATGCTCTCACTCTGAGGTTTTGCATTAAACATCACTTGTATGGATTGGGCCTCCACGTAATTTTAGGTATATATGGGAGGACAACACTAGGTTTCTATCCATCATTAGGTAACCAAGTCAGCTGCTTTGTAAACTGTGATACACTAAACACAACATTCGGGGAGATTGTATTCCTGTACTTCTTGGTTTGCCAGAATTTATTCTACAGTTCACAGTTCCTTGGTAAATTTTTGCCTATATTATCCCTCCTTTGTTTTTGTATGTTACTTTGATTAAAATAAAATTAATTGACTGTGGATAAGATCCTCCACACTCACTCCTTAGTTGATCTTAGGTTGAAACATATGGTGACAAATTCGGAGTCCACCGATCAAGGAATTCCTTTTGATGGGAATCCTAGTCCTTTTCCTCCTTTCGGAAATATTGGTGCTCCTTAAATGGCTACATTGTCCCTTCCGGGATTTACCATTGGCTTGCCAATATGGTTGTTTTCACCTCCTTGGTTCAAAATTTCGTGATTTCTCCGCAATTGAGTACACCTCCAACCAAACAAAATCAACCTCCAGTTGATCCTAAAGTTGACCCTTTGCCTTCTTCCTCGGTTGTTTATTCCTCCCCTTCTTCCTATTTTCCTGGTGAAAGTATTGGTACTAGTAACCAGGTGGCTAAGAAGAAGAAGAAGAAGCAAATTTAGCAGAGGGGAAATCAAGTAACCATTGCTTTCAATGCAACATCTGATGAGAAACTATCCATCAAGCCTCGCAAAGTTCGATATCCATGCAACATTTGTGTGGGAGACCATCTTCTTCAAAGTTGTCCTGATATTCTCGTTCACATCATCCTTTGTCATCAAATTCTGGAGATCATGTTGGTGACATGCCATCAACCAGTGGTAGTAAAGTTCATGGAAAGAAGGGTAAAGTTAAGTTTCCATGTAGGTTATGTGAAGGGAATCACCTCATTCACCTTTGTCCCTATCTGGATGAAGCCAAAAGAGTATTGGATAACCGTCTTGCTTCACCGCAGCGACTTCCATCTGGTTACACGAAACTCTCCCTAAATCCTTTACTAGTTGATGAATTTACTGACCAAAATCAACTGTCAGTCGAAACCACTCTCTCTGAAAGTGAATCCTATGAGTCTATACCCGACCGAAATCAACAGGTCGAGGTAACGGTTGACCCAATTTCATCTTCAGCTAATCGTACATTTCCCGAAGAGAGTGAATATGATACCACTCAGGTTCTTTTTGTTTCTTCAGATTCAAATGAGCTTGGGGGAAATCTATCTGTTCCATCAAGATAGGAGGAAAATCCTCCTATTCTCGCAACTCATGGGGTTAATTCTCTCGTTTCAACGGCACCCCCTCCAAGTAGTCTGGTCACTTCCTTTGATTGGAATCGACTGGCATGATTCCATCTTCCTTCTTATGTGCCTTTCCAGATCATAGTACAAGTTTGTAATATGATTGTGTCTGGCACTACTATAGATGAAGGTGCATCTGTGAGTATCCTTTCCTCAACTGCTTGGCAAGCACTCGGTTCACCACTGCTTGTGCAAGTTACCTAGAATCTGTTGGCTTTTAACAGAGGAACCAGTCAACCATTAGGGATCCTCCCTTGGTTGCCCATTACTTTGGAAGGAAAAATCATTTATCTGAATGTGATGGTAGTCCCAGGCCCTTTAGATTATAATTTACTTCTTGGGCATGACTATGTTTATGACATGGGAGCTATTGTTTCAACACCCTTTCAAGTGATTTGTTTCCTGCATGAAGGAAAAATTGTCACCATTGACCAGCTTTCATTTCCCGGTCCAAATATGGCTTCCAATCAACCATCTTCCCTAAATGGTCCATTTGTACCAATGGTATCATCCCCACCATGGGTTAATTATGCGGAAACTTGTTCCATATCTACATCAACTGACGATCAATTCAATGATGTTGTATATCATGTACTAGAAGCATTGGAACCAGATCTCTCCTTCATGACCTCTTATGAGTTGTGATCTCCCTATGAGGATAGGTCTTTCACTGTGTCAACCTCATTAAAAAATGAAATAGATCCATGAGGATAGTTCCTGGTCTTGTGTCAACCTCATTAAAAAATGAAACAAGGAGTATGAGGATGGTTCTTTTACTGTGTCAACCTCACTAAAAAATGAAACTACCCTTATGAGCATAGTTCTTTGTCTTGTGTCAAGCTCATTAAAAAATGAAACAAAGTCCCCTGAAGCAAAGTTCCAAGTCGAGTCTTTGATTAGATCTCGTAAAATCCCAGTCGAGTATTTCACTTGATCTCGTAAAAGAACCTTCATTCCATCCACCTAATAGCCACGAGTAGTCTACTTAGGTGAATGTAATTAAGCTTGGGGGGAATGCACCTAATGGTAAAAGTTAAGTTTCCCTATAGGTTATGTGAAGGGAATTGCCCCATTCACCTTTGTCCCTATCTAGACGAAGCCAAAAAGGTGTTGGATAACCATCTTTCTTCATGGCAGCAACTTCCATCTGGTTACAGGAGACTCTCCCGTTCATCATGATGGGGGCATGAAAACCAATCTTAATCAAAGTTCTTTGTTTCAAGCTTGTGTAAAAATGAAACTGAATTCAAGCATATTTTTTTGTTTCAAGCTTGTGTAAACATGAAACTGAATTCAAGCATAGTTTTTTGTTTCAAGCTTGTGTAAACATGAAACTGAATCAAAGCATAGTTCCCTATGGTTCAAGCTTGTGTAAAAATGAACCCATTTCCATTTTTAACCCTCGTGATTGCCATTATATCAGCCTCTTTCATCAAATGAGCCTCGGTTTTTTTCATCCCATCGCCACCATCCCTTTGGCCAATCATACGCTTTCACTTGGTTGTTTTATCCTTTTTTGAGGAATAGTTGCAATGAGTGGTCTTATTAACCAGCCTCTTCACATAAATCAACATGTTTTGAGAAGTTCCAACATCATCGAAACCAATTGCTACCCTAGACACCACTCGCTCCTCCAACTGGAGTCCTATTTAAGCTCTTTTTAGACTCTCTAAATATGAATGGCCTTCAACCAAAAGAGGCTTCCATGCATCAATGGCAGGTTTCTCACTTTCGGTGATAAGCATATGTCAATGGCCTTCAACCAAAATACTATATACGGTGTTCGACATCAAATCATCCATTCACACCATGTAAAATGTACTGCAGTACCTTGAGGATCATTATCATTATTGGTGATTTCTCTCGCATTTGTTAACAGCTTACATCATCGACTAGTAATTAGATGGTGTCTTCCCATGTTTTACTTCAGATCACATATTCACATGGTTAGACTAGTACTTGAGTGAACAGTTGAACAAGATTGAAGACCCCGGATCTAGTTTCATCCATCTGGGCTGCGATATCAGGAGTACTAAATCATATGTACAATGGCTTTACATTGATAGTCATTCCGATCATGGGTCTATATCTGTAGAAGACTGTTTATGTACATGTAATGAAAGTCTATAAGTTTAGCATGGGTATGCCTTCCCTCAACAATGCATGTAAAATCAAATATCATGATATATGTATTGTAATTGATGTAGGTCACCTTCCACTTCGATACCTTCGCATCACATCGTAAAGCATTTCATTCGAAACTGGCATTTTTTTGACTTCATGCTTTAGGGGGCAACTATTACAGATCCATTTGGCCATATCAAATCCCAACATTCAGATTAGTGTTTTAGGGCTCATCAAACCCTAAATTTAGTTGTTTCATGCCCTAAAAAAGTCAACCTTTTGAATGCCTCCTTCCCAGACAGTTTATAACTTGAATACATCCAAAAATTGCATCTAGAGGCACTAGCGCAGGTAAGCCCTTATGAAGGTGTGATGCAGAGCAGTTAAGTCCACTGCCAGGGTGCTCTGCAGAGCACTTAGGCTTCCTTACACCTGAGCTGGGCGAGAATGAGCGAAATTCACATAGGGTTTGGGGAATATTCTTATCTTTTGGAGTCATATAGAAGTTTCCATGTCTTATCAACTCCTATGAGCTCAAACATTGATGAGGAATGAGTTAAGGAGCATCCTATCCTCTCATCCTTTCCTCCATGGAACTAATTCTATGTATGGAAGGTCATTCAATGTCACCATTAATGAAAAAACCTCCTTCATCTTCCTATAAATTGATCACTCATCTAAGTGATCAAGGGCTGGTTAGATTATGTTGAATTGTAAGGAGATAATGTTGTTATGAGACTTGAATTTGGAGCAAATGATGTGATGCCACAAGCTTGTCTTGATTTTGATGTGATGTGGATAGGATCCAAGCTAGAGGAATGACTTTGAATCAGACACTAATGGTTGTAATTTCTTCTTCTATCTAATAAAGTGTTTGTACCTTTTTCCATATGATGTGTTCTTTCATAATCCTTACATGTATGAATTAGTTCTTATTCCTTTCATTTATATTCAATGGATCTTATGCTTTGATCGGTTTTTGTCTTCTGTTATGTTTACAAGGTACTTTTCAAGCGAATTAATTATTGGAAGGAGCGACATAATCGATAGAAGGGAGATGAGAGGAGAGCAGAACTATAGGTAGGACTTCTATCCTCTCTTCTTATCTATTGCTTATAGGGAAAGTGTAAAAAACTTTAAATTATTGTTCTAGGCATAGCTACTTGTCTAGTGAATTATTATTTATTCGTAGATGCTAAATTCTCCAAAACACAATGCTCCAATGGATTTTGTTGTCAAGTAGAGTGATTATGCATGTTCTTATTAAAACCTTCATTCATGCACTTATAATTTGGGCAAGGAAACCCTACAAATTTTATTGTCAAACAATAGCAATCTCCAAGTTCTCCTTTATAAGGTATTAATGTGCTAGTAACATCCATAGTGAATCAGTGATGCATCTCAACTTTGATAATAATTCCATTCTCAACCTAGTTAATAACATGTTTGATTGTCAACATAGAATAATTTGACAAAATATAACAAGAAAGACCAAAAACAAAGGATATGTGACTATGTTCAATGTATATGTTCAAGTCATATGTCGAACGTTATATATAAGGTTTCCTTCTTTTAAAGGCTCGAAAACTAGATCAATGTTGGTTTTAAGAACATCAATTTGTTTGTATGGGTATCACTATAAAATATTCAAAATAAATCATGCAACTTGGGGCTAGAAAAACGTTTTTGCCTTATTTCTTCCACACAACACACACATGTAGCCTACGAAAAGAGAAAACATTTGAAATGTTAGAACCACAAGTTTGGATGGATTTCACTCACACAACAATTTAGCTATTTAAATATACATATTCAAGATCATATGAACTACCATACACACAGGTTATAAGATAGGTAGATAGGCAAGTCTCAAGATAATCTATGCATACATGGTTTTAATAAGCACATGCAGAATCACTCTACTTGACAACAAAATACTTTGGAGAATTTCCTTCAATTTTCCTGGTTTTATTGGATAGTAAGCAAGGAATTCAAGTTAAATTTTATCCAAGAAAACTAAGCCAATTGAAGGTAATGCTCCAAAGGAATTCGTTTTCAAGTAAAGTGATTGTTCCTCTCAACTACAGACCAGGGAAAAAAATTAACTCATCTTCTTGTCAGACACTCACCAATAGCATATCTTCTTGCAATACATTCCTTTGAATTCATACCATATATAAATATGTAATGTCCAAAGAAAAAAAAAAATAATGGACAATCTTGTTCCTTGATGAAGAAATGACATGTTAGTATGCATGAAACTAAGTTGCTTGACAAATTATTTACTAGAGTACCCAGGAAATAAAATATAGACATGTATGTGCTATGTAAGATCAAGCCATTTGATCTACTAGTGCCTTGGAAAATCAAGTTAGGCTGCTTGAGCATGTCATAAGATGAAGCTATCTCACATATGCATTTGAAGTGCAGACAACAAAATCACCCAACATGGCTGAAATCTTAATGTTGTTGAGCTACATATGTAATTAGGAAAATAAAAAAATCTTTCAAAAGATTTTGTAAACCATGGAAAATAGGAATTTAGTGATATCCAAGATGTTATCACTCTTTCAGATCTCCAAGGCTGAGGAAGAGTCTAGTTGAGGTAACCACATACCAATGTTTTGACGTGGTAACTAGCCCTACCAAGCCGGAGAGGGATCTCTCCAAAGGATCACAGCCATGAGGGCTGGATAGTTTAGTTTTCTAGGCTAGATGTAAAGTGCAGAGGGTTGTTCGATATGACTTGGTTGGGTAGTCACAAGGATGAGTGAATTAGGTCGAAGAATGAACTAGGTTAGGGAAAAGTGAATGATGGTTGCAGACATCTAATGGGTCAACGTAGGCAAGGTACTTTAAACTTCGTAGTATAGTGATGAGATGGTTTATACTAGTGAGATGCTAAAAAGAGCATGAGGGTCATGAATTCTTTTTAAACTGAAGAAATGAAACAATCTATGATGATTTTCCCAAAACAGAGTGAAATAGATCATGAAAGGAACAAAAAATAGATCATGAAAGGAACAAAAAATTCACACATAGGAAACTAAATAAGAAACAAGATCAAAATACCATGCCATAGGAATCCTACCAAAATAGTTGCAACTTCATCCAATATATTCCATGCCAAAGTCTGAAAGCTATTACAACATCCAAGAGAGTCCAACCCATAAAATGACTAAGAAAATACATAATATAGGCCTCAAACCAACTCATCCTAGTCTCAAGGGTTGAATCCATGAGAGGAGGAGCAGTTGCAAGAAATACTGAATTGATAACTAGAGTATAGGGTGGTCACAGTGACTCATCCCTAACTTAAGCAAATTGATTCATTACATGTCATGTAGGCCATTTAACTAATGTATTTACCCTATATAAAAATAAAAATAAAATTACATCGTCCTTATCAATTACATCAGTAAAACATCAATTTCCCATAGGTGAAAATCAATTTGGATAGAAACAGTGAAAATTGGAGAAGACTGTCAAACGGGCCCTCTCTTTGTCAAACATGCCCTTTTAGTGTCAAACGCACCCTTGAAGTTCAGGACTACTTTTGGGTGCTTTCCCGGTATCAAAATTTGCTCCAAGATAGCTCGTTGGAAAGCCCTTCAAGTCTATTTTCTAGATATGTCTTTTTTTATCAATTTGGATCCCATTTTCCCTGTCAAAACCTAGTATCCCAAGACTGGTAAATGCGCAGCACCCAAGCTAGAAATGAGGCAGAATGGTGGTTTTTTGGTGGTTTTTTTCCTTTTTGGCTGACCTGTTTCTCTCTAAATTCTTAGAAAATGCACAGGGTGCATGTCCTCATTATTATGAATCCAAATATGTTGACCTTTTTCTCACTATATTCCGCAAAAAAGAGCACAACACCCTAGGTGCTATGTGTTTGACCTTTTGACTCTGCTAAAAATGCCTTAAAAAACACAGAAATTCATAATTTGCAAAATTTGCTCAAAACTTCTCAAAATTGGTGGGATGATGGCTACATATGTTTGAGGCATGGAGTGATGCCTTGACAAGAATGTCTAGCCTCCTTTTCTCCTCTTGCTTGGTCAAAGCTTCAATCTTTGCATGAGCTCTTTTGAGCTTGGCTCTTGCAATTTTGTTTCTCATGGCATAATACTTTGCCATCCTTCTTTGAATATCAATATCCCTTTTGGCCTTATCTAAGAGGCTCTCAAGATCGATGTTAAACCTTTCGAGCCAATGTTCTCGGCTCTCATTTACCATTTTGGCAAATTGCTAATTTAGGGTGAGCTCATTAGCTAGTCTTTCTTCCCTTTCCTTTTCTAGCTCCATAGCTCTCTTTAGGCCTCTAGTCCTTGGCCTTCTTCTTGGCACATGTTCATCAAGTTGTTCACCATATTTTCCATATGCCTCATCAAGTAATTCCTTAGCCTTTTTAGCTTCTCTCCTTGCCTTGATGAGTTGAATCTTGATGAGCTCATGTTTGACCTCAAACTACCTGTTCTCCTACTTATAGTATGAAATAATGTATTTGGCCCTTTGCAAGTTTACCTAGAGCTCTCCTATTAGTGCATTCTTCTCCTTGATGATAATTCTTTTGTTCTCACTGTCATCATTTTCACTTAGCTTAACTAAGTGAAAATCTTGCTCTGCCTCATGGAGGTCCTCCTCCTGCTGTTGGATCTCTGCTTCTGTCACCTTTTCCTTACTCTTTTGAATCTTCTTTGCTAATGAATAAGGCAAGGCCCCTCCCACAATATGTGGCGCAAACACTTGCCTATGCTCTCTCTGATAGGTATGTGTCAAGGTACCTAAACCAACCCTTTTAGGCTTGCTGCTCTCACCATGCTCAATGTGTTCTTGCTCACTGCCTACATCTCTGCCAGATGAATGAATAGGCTCATGAAATGGTGATGATGGAGGTGATGGTGTGGCTGAATCATCAGATGAATATGGATGATGTATGGGCTGAGGTGGAGGAACAGAGGTGGATGGATGAAATGATGAAGGTGGTTCTTGTCCATGTTGAATAGGTGGGATTGTGAAAATCTCATTGGATATGAAAGTGTCCCATGCAATGTTAAGTTGATCAAGATAATAGAGGACTATCATCTTGATGAGGGAGTGGTGAGAGATACTTTTCATTTAATGATCATAATCTTTCCTTTGGGAAATGAATGACATCTTGTCAATGTCTCAGTAAAGATAGTAGGGCATATTGAGCATTTTGGCTCTTGTGAAATGCATGAGTAGCCGGATATGATAGGAATAAAGCCTAGAAAACCTACCCTCACAATTGAAGTACTTCATGATGATTTTCATCATGGGAACATATATGTCTAGGAGGTAAGAGAAAGGAAAAACCCTCTTTCTCTCATTCTTGTACCCTCGTTTAAGATATGGCTCATAATAGAAATGATCCAACTCTCCTTGTTTAAACCATTTTTCCCCAACAATTGAGATCCTAGAGGTAGTTGATATCATAGCAAGAGATATAGTGAAGGTCACACCATCAAGGATTACCTGGTTGTCATGGAGGTTGGTGATAAACAATCTGGTTGACACAGGATGATGTTGGACCCTTTGTACTTTCTCACAAAACTCAAAACAACTCACATGCTTAAACCCTATCACAATGATGGGAGATGCCATGATTTCTCTAGTATTGGTTGGCTCATGTCTAATGATTCTCCCTCCTTTCATATATATCCTCCTCTCCTATCTTTCTTCCTCTCTATGACGTATTTTTCTTCTTCTTCCATGAGTTATTGGAGTCAAACCCTAGGGAGATGATGAAATCAAATGTAGCTACAATGAGTATGGAAAGCTGTGAGGAAATTGAGGATATGGAAATGGGGATGTGTGATATGAGGGAGGTGGCAAGGGGTAGTTTTGAAATGTAGGAATGGTAGTGGGATGCTAGGAAATGATATTTAGGAATGGAATTATGTTACCAGGGTTTTGAACTTATTAGGACTCCAAAACACAATGAAACACCATATAAATCAACTGTGGAGGAGAGGAATAATAAAACTTTAACCTACTTTCTTGCTGGAGCATGTTTGTTGGAAAATTTTAAATCTTGGAGCAATGTAGTGTGTTTTGGGAAATTTCTGGATGTTTCTGAGAGGAGTTCGGATTTTCCACAGTTTTCATCTTTATATGGTCGACGTTTCGAGTCTAAACCCAGACTCATCATCAGGACTGATGTACGGAGAAAAGAAGGAAAAAGGTTTGGTATAAATATGAAAAAGGTTAGATGCAAAGACAGAATGGCCGACTCAATGTATGTTTATTATAATTATTTAAATCATTAACTATCATTGTTTATATTATTAATAATTAATTTATTATTCTTAATCATTATTAATATTATTATTAATATTCTTGTTAATATTATTATTATTAATCATTATTTAAATTATTGTTATTAATTAATATTTATGTTTCTAACCTTATTTTAACTTAATGTTCTAAAATTATTCACTTATTACTATTTAATTATTAATAAATTATTATTATTTATATCGTTTTATTGTTATTTAATATTACTTATATATTATAATATTTATTTATTAAATATGATTATATTATTATTATATTTGATTATTCTTATGTTAATTAATTAATTTATGTTAATATTATTATTTATGTTATTCTAATTATTATTATTAATATTTATTATTTATTCTTAGTTATTTATTATTAATTCTTATTATTATTATTTATATTATCATTTATTCTTATTAATTATTGTTATTTATTCTTATAAATTATTATTTATATTATTATTTCTATTATTATCAATCATATTTATTATTGTTGTTGACTTAATTAATCATAAGTTAATTATTATCGTTTATATTATTATTATCTGTCATAATATTGTCCTACTATACTTTATTCTTATCTATATTATTATTATTTATTATTGTTATTATTATTATGTATTATTATAAAGAATTAATCTAATGTAAAGAAAGTACATTAAATTTATATTAATTATTTTATTTTAATCTATAATCCTATTATTATCTATAAATAATTCTTATTATATATTCCTATTAATTATTATTTATACTATTATTTATTTTTTTACATTATAATTATTATATTTTATTGTTATTGTAGATAATTAATTATATATTTATTATTATTACTTATATTATAATAATTATCCTTATTTACAATTAATATTCTTCTTTTCTAAGGTTTCTAATGTGCAGCAAAGTTAATTTATTTCCAAGGGTTATTTTATTATTCATCTACCAAGTTGTTATGATGTTAAAGAGTTAACATAACTAGAGGGAAAAGTTATTTTGTTAGTTTATCAAGTTAGATACTGAGGTCCATATCTAACCTAGTTACAATTTTTATTGAGATTATTCGCGGGGGTTAGCACAAAGTTCCAATTTTTGCTAATTTCCAAGCCTCCGTCCCTATTAAGGTTTCTAGGATGTTTTATGATTTCAATAGCTTCTCTAACCTTACGCTTGAAATGGTGATGTTCATTGGCAATGACCTTGGCGTCTTCAAGGCATATATGGTGATTAGTTTTACCTACATGCTCAGCCAAGGCTGAAGATCGGGTTCTTTCATTACGGATATCTGCACTATGCTCTTTGAGCCTAATCCTTACGGATCTACCTGTTTCTCCTATGTATTGATCCCCATAAGAGAAATTGATGATATATACTCCTTTCTGCTGAAGTTGTTCTTGGATTTCCTTAACAGATTTCATTCTTTGTTTAATGGTAGACCAGGGTTTGAACGCAGTCTTTATATTTTTCTTTTTGAGGATTTTAGCTATCTTGTCAGTGACTCCTTGAATGTAAGGAAGGTAGGCATTAGAGGTTGGGGGGTCTTTCACCTTGTTTTTATTATTGTCAGATTTTGCCTTTTGAAAGGCTTTGTATATGCTTTTATTGTTGTACCCTAGGTTAGCAAATGTTCTTTTTAGGTAAGAAATTTCTTCCTCGGTATGGTTTATATCAGAAATTCTACAAGCTCTAGTGAAATGGTCAAATGTGCCCTCTCTTAATAGGCGTACAACACCCTTAGGAAATGCACTGTTTTTTATGGCAAATGCACAGCACCACGTCTAAACGCGCCTTATAGTTTCAAAATGCATCCTCTACCCCTGTTTTGCCCAATTTCTCGAAAATTACCTTTTGTTGAGGAGGCTTTGAGAGCGTAGGAGTGCAAATCAATGTTGAATTGATGTCTTTGAGGGATTTTATATTTGAATGGGTTTAATTTATGCTTTGAAAACCCATTTTCTAATGTTTCATGTCACTTTTCAAATTTTCACACTAATGCTCTTTGACTTTTTGACTTTTTCCTTTGATAGGTGGATGATGCTTTGGAAATATCCATTTTGACCTTTGCTTGGATGGTATTGGTAATGGAATTGAATAGAGAGCTAAAATGGTGACTTATTACATATAATAAACATAAAATTACATAAATAAAATAAAAATTATTACATCTCTTTTGAAATAAAATTTACAAACTGGAATAAATTCCTTACTTGAAATCAGATTTGGAACTTCAACAACCATGGTTACATACTTGTAAACCATTATTTTATTGAAAAAGAGGTATTATTTGCTTCACTCTCATACTTTGCTGGCTTTTTGTAGTGAGATGGTGATTTATTGGACCTTGGTAAATTGAAACCTAGGTGACCTAATGGAACCTTGAATGACTGGACTTCAGGTGGACTTGACTAACTTGAAATGAGCCTCTATATTCAATGGATGCTTAGCAACACACATGAAGGTGGGCCAAAAAATACAAATTTTTGAGAGGGGAGTGTGATTTTTTATTTTGGGCTACCATCAGTGAGTATATTTTTACATGATGACCTAGGTGGAATGATACAAATTTCAAATGGGACACTAATATGATGTAAAAGACAGATTTTGATCACTGATGGCAATATGCAAGTATTGACTCTAGCATTGGCCTTATTTGAGGATGGAAGCTCCTTGGAGGTGCCAAGAACACCATAGACCAAGTAGCCTAACCATATGGACCAATACGGTAAAAAAAACTCGAATTGGAATGCATGAGTAAATGATGACAACTCAAATAACTCAAAAATTGTCTCAAAACTGACTCACATTACTAAGGATTGAATACTAAAATGGTAGAAAATCAGTGAAGCTCCATGGCCTTCACTTAGGGCTTTGAACTCTAATGATCTTCAGCTTCACACTTGCAAAAAATTTAAAATGTATGTACAATGAAACTAGGACAATTTTGAAAAGATAATGCTTCAAGATCCTACCATTGACTGGTCCTCCTAAGCATGGTTCTCCATTCATCTCCTCCAATAAGAAATCATTTTATCCCTGGAAAGTTGAAATATCATAAGGGCCTTTCCATAAGTTCTCGAATTTTCCATGCTTACCCTTATCTTCATTTCTATCATTCCAACAAAGTACCACATCTCCAATTTTGAAATCATCTTCCTTTGTTTTCCGGTCATAGATCCTCTTTATTCTCTCATGAAGCTTGGAGGTGTTTTGAAATACCTCTTCCCGTGTCTGCTCTAAGTGAATCATTTTATTGATCCATCACTGAATATCATTCTCTTCACTTCCCACTTCTTGTAATAGTTTCATGACCGAGACTGTTAAATATGTATGAAAAATAATATCTACTCCATACATAATTTGAAAAGGATAAAACCCAAGAGATTTCTTACTACTCACTCGATCTTTCCACAATGCATTGATGAGCTTTTTGTGCCAATTCTTTTTGTTGGCCTCCAACAGTTACTTGATGATGTTGATTAAAGAGTTATTGGAGAACTCCGCTAAACCATTTCCTTGTGGATAGTATGTTGTTGAATGCCCAAACTTTATGTTGTACTTGTCACAAAACTCAGTCAAATTTTTTTTCTCGAATGTTGCCTTGGTGTCTATGATAATCTTATTGGGACAACCAAAACGGGACAAGATATTAGTTTCTAGAAACTAAATGATAATTATATCAGTTGCTTGCCTAGTTGGGATTGCTTCGATCCACTTTATAAAGTAGTCTGTAGCTGTCAATATCCACTTGTGTTATGCGGATGATGATGGATTGGTCTCAACTATGAAATCTAGGCCCCACTACTGAAAAGGTGCATTTACTGATATTGGTTGTAGAATCAAAGGAAGAAGTTTTCTTTTACCTTGGAAAACCTAACACTCGTGACAACTTGTTAGGTCCCTATAATACTAGTGATTACCCCATTACTATTGTAGTTGAATCCCTTATTAATATTGTTGTGCCCCTATTGTCCCTATATTGTTATTAATGTGCCCCATAGAATCCCTCTATTGTTATTTTTGTGGCTTTATATTATTATTGTTAGGTCGACTGGGTTATATTGTGACTCCTTAGACTCCTATATATAGAAAGGAGGTTTTGTCATTTGTATGATCCAAGAATTGTTCATTTATGTAATGTAAAGGATGTTTTCCCCCTTGAAGAGGCTGAATTCTAAGGCGTTCAACTATCTTTTCTATCTTTTTGTGAGCTAGTTTCATAACATTTGGTATCAGAGGTTTGGATTCTAGGGTTTCGCTGCTCCAAACGGGTCATTGTGGAATTTTCACTATAACTTTTTTCTGAAACGTTTCAAAATTGAAACAAGAAAACCCATTTGAGAAAACATTGCACTGAACCTTGGGTCCGAATTTCAGATCTTTTTGCATTATATTTGCGGAGATATGATCTGAGGAAGTTGGTCTTTTTGTAGACTCCTGAATTACATTCCAAACAGGTGAGCTGGGAAAAATCATCATAAATTTCTCTCTGACCATCGAATTTAAATTTTGTAAGAAGATACAGAAAGAGGACGGACTGTAGTTTCTTGTATATATTGTTCAGAGCCAAAGGTCAAAACAGGGATACGTGGCATGCCGTACAAGTTCGCTCTACTGAATTAGTTTATAATCAGGTCACTGTGGGAGATTTGGCATAACTCTTCATTAAAGAATCCAATTGGGGTCAGACTGGTGGCATTGGAAAGAGGACACAGAGGGCTACCACAAGTCACAATTTCAGAACTGGATAATTTGAAATTGCAGAGATACATTAGAGGCAATATCGAGCTCCTACAAAGTGAAAAAACGCGTGTAGATTTTTTTAATTTTTGCTTAAGCTTGGTTTGAAAAATAATTTTGAAGGAATTCAAAGGGAATAGTAGAGCATTATTATCGGTAACTGATGCCCCAAGGAAAGAAAATTCAAACACCTGGTAAGAAATCTGAAAGCTCTAGCATGACTCATGAAGAAGAGGAAGAAATGCTACATGATATTTCAAAATTACAAGACCAAGTGCAACAAATATCACTCTCACAAAAGCTAACATAAGCTAAGATAAATGGCATGGAATCTAATATAAAGGGCTTGGAATCAAAGATTGATGATTTGAAGATAGATTTGAAGGCAGATCTGACAAAGTTTCTACAAAAAATACTTACTAATGGTGAAAGGGGAGTAAATGAAACTCATGTTGCGAACAAAAGAAATGTTAATCATGATTTCATAGACTCTAATGTTGGATTTAAGATGCACCATATTCCAAAAATCGATACGAGGAATTTTGATGGAAAGGATCCCACAACATGGACATTATAGATGGAGCAATTTTTCAATCTCAATAATGTGCAAAACACACAAAAGGTACGTATTGCAACTTTATATTTCGAACCAAATCAGTTTGTATGGTATCAATGGCTTTGCTCTCGTAAACAATTTATCACTTGGGCAATTTTTACGGAAGAATTGATAGCACATTATGAGGATACAAAAAAAAACACTTTTTTTAGCCAATTGATAAGTCTTAAACAAAAGGGTTCAATAATGAAGCACATTGAGGAGTTCCAAAAATTGAACATAAGGGTAAAAGATATTCCAGAGGAGCATAGGATTGATGTGTTCATAGGGTCTTTAAAGGATAATATCCAACATGATGTTCGCCTTTGGGAACCAAATTCATTAGAGAAGGCATTCAGGTTAGCAAGAAAAATGGAAAGCAAAATTATGGCAACCAGGAAGCATACCACTCACAACTATAAGGAAGTGGTGTTGCCGCTAGTATTCCACAACCTATAAGGTTGACACCACAAAAATTGGAAGAAAAAAGAGAAAAAGGGTTTGTTACAGTTGTGATAGAAAATACACTAAAGGTCATAAGTGTGTTGAGAATAAATTATTCTACATAGATTGTGAAGAGGAAGAAGAAAGGAGCAAGAAATGTCAAAAGAAGAGGATATACTCTAGGAACAAAGCCTAGATGAAGAAAAAATGAATCCGACCATATCTTGTAAGCATTGGTGGGAATTACCATTCCTCAAACCATCAAGATAGAAGGACAAATCAATAAGAAAAAGGTAATAGTGTTGATTGATTCAGGAAGTACTCACAATTTTATTCATTGTAAGGTAGAAAAAGAATTGAATTGCTTCTTATATCCAGCACCAGAGTGTCAAGTGATGGTTGCAAATGGAGGAACAATAAATTGCTCTGGAAAGTGCCATAATATCAAGCTATCCATGGGAGAATATGCATTGACTAGCCCAATGCTCTCCATTCCAATGGGAGGTGTTGATGTTGTATTAGGAGTCCAATGGCTACAATCCTTGGGTACAATAGCTTTTAATTTTCAAGAACTTTTCATCAAATTTTCTACGGAAGGAAAGGAAGTTGAATTAAGGGGTATTGCAGGGAAGCCAGGAAAGATAATCAGCTCTAATGGTATGACAAAGCTTCTAAAAAAGGAGCAAAGAGGTGTAATTGCACAATTATGTTCGCTAGATGTTTCCACATCGTAATCATCTATTTATCCAGATCTCCAAAAAGTCCTGGACAATCATTCCAAGGTATTTGAGACTCCCAAAGGTCTCCCACCTATGCGTGATCATGATCATACTATTCATCTGATTCCAGGAAGTGTTCCTCCAAACATCAGGCCGTACAGATATCCCTATGTCCAAAAGAGAGAAATTGAACGTATGGTTGCAGAAATGCTAGAGGCTGGTATAATTCAACCAAGTCAAAGTTCTTTCTCTGCTCCAGTAGTGTTGGTGCACAAGAAGGATGGATCATGGCGCATGTGTCCGGATTATATGGAGCTCAACAAGCTCACTATTAAAGATAAG
>APFE031610792.1:0-87103 GCA_000404065.3 Pinus taeda | reverse complement strand
AGGAGGTTTTTTCATTTGTATCATCCAAGAATTGTTCATTTATGTAATGTAAAGGAGGTTGCCCCCTCGAAGAGGCTGAATTCTAAGGCGTTCAGCTATATTTTCTATCTTTTGTGAGCTGGTTTCATAACACAACTCATCATTGCCTTGTAGATATCTGCAAAAATTGTAGGCCAATAGTAACCTGCTCTCAGTACTTTGTTGGTCGTCGTCTTTCAATACAAGTGGCCCCCACAATCGCCTTTGTGGAAGTCATTTATTACTTCTTTGGACTCATCTTCGGTAAAAAAGTTCAAGAACACACCTCCAAGATCTTTCCAATAAAGTGCACTATCCGTGATAAAATATTTGGAAGCCTTCAACATTAATGACCTACTCTTAGCCTTTGACATGCTTGGAGGAGGATTTAGATGCTGAAGTACATAAACAATATCAGAATATCGTGGAGACGAGAGAAAGATTTCAGATACTTGAATGAGATCCACTTCTTCTTGATTGTCGAATAATGCTACTACAAGGTTGATGTCTAGAGAATGAAGGTTTTACTTAGCCATGATTTTGGCTAAGCCTTGACCTTTGATCAACTTTGTAGGCTTGATCTCAAGATCATATTCTAATAGTGCGGTTATATATCTACCTCTTCTACCTTCAGGGTCATTCTGCATGAGGACTTATTTTACCACTGCATTAGGTACATAAGCAATAGTATGTGAATGTAAAATGTAAACTCTGAAACCTTTGATAGACTTTACCAAAGCCAAGCCCTTTTTCTCAATGATGTTGTACTTAAGGGTTGTATCCCTAATGTGCGACTGAAAAATGTTATCGGCAGCTCAATCTTATCCCTTTTTTGCATTAGTACCATTGCCATGGTATTCTCGGAAGCAAATGAGAATACAATAAAATCATCAGTGTAATCAGGACTAATCAAAATAGGGGTAGTGGTTAAGGAAAGCTTCACCGCATGAAAATACTTGCGGGCTTATTTAGACAATTTCACCTCATTATCCTTTTTTAACATATTGGTAATTTCTCTAAGATGTTCAGCTAAATTAGGAATAAATTGTGTAATAAATTCATCTTACCATTGAATGCTTGGATTTCTTTCTTGCTGCGAGGGAAATCAATTTGCTGAATAGCTTCTATCTATGAAGGGTCAATCTAGAGGTCGTCTTTTGAAATGATGTGGCCGAGAAGTTTTCCTTCCTCCATAGAAAACAGACTTTTCTTTGGATTGAGAGAGATACCAAACTTTCTATACTTATAAAAAATGACTCTTAAATGATGCAAATGTTCATCATCTGAATGTGAAAACATGGTTACATCATCTAATTATACAACCAAGAAAACATCTTTTTCATCTGAAAAGGCTATGTCCATGGCACGCTGAAAAGTGGCCCCTGCATTTTTGAGACCAAATGGCATATTTTCATATTTGAATATGCCCCAAGGTGGGCTAAATGTTGTCTTCTCCTGATCATCTTCATGCACTAAAACTTAATTGTAACTGTAGTAGCCATCCAAAAGTGACAGTCGTGAAGCACCCACAACACTTTGAAGGATATGGTCCATCTTTGGAAGTGGGTAATTATCTTTCAAAAAACTTTGTTCAAGTTTTTGAAGTCTATGCAGAGTCTAATCTCCCTAGCCTTCTTTCTCGTCGGGACTAGATTTGATATCCAATCAAAAAATCTGATAGGAACAATGATATCCGCTTTGTAAAGTCTATTAACTTCTTTCTATATGGATGGCAACAACCTTGGGTTAATCCTCCTTAACTTTTGTCTGAAGGTCTTCAGATCAATCTTGATTGGGATTGTATGCTGAATTATTTCTTATCATACTCCTTCAAATCTGCATAATCCCAAGTGAAAACATCAAAAAATTCAGACAATAGATGAATGTATTTTTGTTCTACCTCAGGAGACAATGTTTTGGATAGCTTGATAATTTTTGTTTGTTTGTTGTTCCAATGTTCATGTCTTAGACACCTTTCTCCATAGGAACCAATGTAGGCTTTCTTGCTACATCATCTTGATCAAACAAGTCTTCCAAAGGTACAAGACCTTTCGGAATATTGTTGTCCTTTAGCTGTAATATATCAACTTGGGTTACGTCAATGACCCAATCATCCTCGTCGTAAAATTCATCCATGGAACAATTTTCAAACTTTCCTTCACTCTAAAGAAATTTATTCACTTGTTTGTCATCCCAGAATAGTTTCCAATATCGTAAGTTGTTAAGAATAGAGGGTCGATGCTTCACATGAATCTCAATATTCTTGTTTGAAAATATGGGGATTTTGAAATTACTTGCAGTTGTAGCTAATGAATTTTCCATAATATTTTGAGTTCTTGGTACAACTGAAATTGTATATTCGAGAAACATTCTAAGAATATATAAAACCACATTTCTATATTGTTTCATTCATGGATGGTGAGCTTGATATTCACCTTTAACTTGCTTGATTACAAGTTCTGAATCACCGTACACAAAAATTTTGCGGGCACCTAACCTCTTCAAGATCTTCAAACCTATGATTAGTGCTTCGTACTCTGCCTCGTTGTTAGTGCAATCAAAAGCTAACTTGTATGAGCACAAACTAACATGCTGAGGGAGATTACCTTGCTGATGATAATGTTGACTTCGAATCCAAATACCAATACCTGCTCCATCTTTCCCAACAACACCATCAAAGTCCATGGTCCAAGGGCCATTTTCCTCTTCTAAGAGTTGTTCATATTTTTGTTGTTTTGGGTCAACTTTCTGAACTTTCACTTCAGACTCTTCTGAGTTCTCCATTACCTTCTCTGATGGTTGATCTGAACCTTTTTGTGCCTCATCTGATGGCTGCTCAGATGAACTTGGAAACTCTTCTTTTTCTTGACCTGAAACTATCCTTATAGTGTTGAAAATCTCCATTACATCTTTAATTTCTACTAGCTGACTATCTACATCATTCAATCCACTATCATTATACAAAATAAATGACTCTAAATCTGTATGTACAACATTTATAGGATGATTTTTGGCTGTCTTTGCTAGTTATCATGACCTTCATTTTGGTTTCTCAGTAAACCTTTCTCAATTGCCCGAGAACCAGGATGGTAGCATAGGAAAAATCCAACTGCAGTGTACCTCTTAATTTTTCTCCCCAGGATCTTAACAATAACATGCCAAATCGTGGTGGTATATCAACTACCACCACATCCATTAAAACATTCTTTGCAGGGATTTGATTTAGAGATACTACCCAATCTTTGATTAGACCAATAAAACAGACCTCTTCGGAATCAAAAGAATACAAGTCACGGTAATAATGAGCTATATATAGACCCAACATTTCCATGAGGCCTTTTGGAATTAAATTATGAGAGGCTCTGGAGTCAAGCATGGAGTTGTGAAGAATGAATTGGTGAATTCTCAAACTGAGATAAAATGGAGGAACATCACTATCTCCTGATTGACCATCTACAGATGGACCAAAAATCAATTCAGGTTGTTCATCTCCAATATTAACCATGTTAGACATAGTATCAAATTTGAGCATTTTAACTATATCAGACTTGTAATGGCTATTTTTGACAAGTTCGGTAAGATGGATTGACACCTTTAGCTTTGAAATTTCATTTTCTGGATTGAAAGAGCTAGTTTTATCTACCTATTTTTGGACATTGTATCTCTTATGGGGTAAATCTCTTGATATCTAATCCTTCTTTTGGCTGTCATGATCCTTGTTTGGACTTCTTGTAGATGGTTGTTTTGTTCTGCTTTGATCGACTGCGGTTGGCTCTTTACCTTTTCTTTGACTACCTTGAGGATTTTATTTATGTTGGGTATCTTTCTGCTGTGATGTCCTTTTATGAATAGGAGTAATTGGGACATCCCTATTCCTCAAAGAATATTGCTTCTGCTGAGAACTAAGTGTGATCAAATATCCTCTTTGATAATCATTGGTTTAGGTCTCAAATGCATTGTCTCTTTCTAGTATGTAATCCTCATCTTTAGGATCCTCCACTTTCTTGACATACTTCTCATCTTCAGTCAAGAAAATGGGATGGTGATCTTCCCTAAAGAAGTGATGTTCCTCAAAAATTGGGTCTATTTCATAATCATATTCTCCTTGAGGATAATTCTGTTCCAAGGGTGTCCGAATTGGCTACTGAGATGTTGATGCTTTGGAAGCTTTCTGCTCTCTTTGTTTTATCTTGTACTAAGGTTGTTGTTGATTTCTGAAGTTAGGGTTTCTAACTTGAGGCTCTTGAGATCTATTTGAATTTATCATTCGGTCGGCCATTCTCTCCATGGTTCTGATCAATGCATCTAACTTAATATTGGTCGAAGAAGATGGTTCTTCTTTGATGGTCACCCTCTTTTCTAGTTTCTCATGTTTCAATTGATACTTCTTAATCATCAAGTTTGCTTCCACACTTACCGCGTTTGTTATGCATGTCTTCCAAAGTTGTGAGATCTCTCTCCCTCAATTGATAAGCTATCTCCAAATCAAAAGCATCTGAGTAGTGTTGAAGTGCCAAATCAAGTGGAGGTTTCATGTTATTTGGAATGGAATTGTAGATATGAATGGACCTTATAGTGAATTCCTGAACCGCATTAGGATTCCTCTTAAATATGTTGTATTCCGCCAAGATCTGTAATGGATTCTTCGTTTCACGCCATCTGGCTAAAAAAAAATCATTGGGTCGGGTTGAATAATTAATAGAGTTCGTTGCCAATACATGGAACCATTTTTTCGCATCTCCCAAAAAAAAATGAGCTATCAGTCTCATTTTAGCATCATCCTCATTGACTTCCTCTAAGTCAATGAAATCAGCCATCTTATGAATATGCTACTGTGCTGTGACTCTTGAGCTACCATAAAATAGAGGAAGCCTCTGGTCATAGGTCTGAGGTAAAGCTGCCAATTGACCAGGTAACACTAAAGGTGAAAATCTCACCATAACTCCCAAAGAATGGAGGATGGGAACTATAATGGGTTGTATTGGTTGAGATGAAGATGGAGGGGGTGAAGAATATGCTTTTGGAGGTGTAGTATAGGGTATGGTAGAAGATAATAGTTCAAGTTGATATTGAATATAGGCCTTTTCAGCAGTGATTTGTAATTGATCAGCTAGGCTTTGAAGTTTATCAAAGTTATACCAAACTTCGTGCTCAAGCTTTGCAGACTGAGAAGTAGCAGAAGGTTGGTTAAACAAAGACTTTGAGGTAGGAAGATATGAATAAAACTTTATGGGATCAAAAACTTCTTCGGTAAGACAAGACTCAAATTTTGAACAAAATAAGGATAACTCAAATTTATTGTCGATAGGTATATCCTCGATACTATGTATTTGATCTGGCAAGGAAGTGGTCCTTTCCAATTTTATGGTTTCAGTCTCATGGCAAGGGACTTTATGCTTTCTTAACAATCTTTCAGGATTATCAACTGGAGAAGGAGGATTTGGGTCAGGTTTTGACCTAGTATATCTTTTCAAAGCCAAAATCTTAATAGGGTCACAAACTTAATGAGGTGAAAGACCTAAGACTTTGAGCTAAACAAAGATATTTTCAAAGGAATGCCTTCAATAGTGAAATATAAAATTTGGTAATGAATGAGAGCTTACCAATGGAATTGATCAAAATTGTGGCTTGTAACCTTCTTTGTTTCTTTGAACAAGCTCTAATTGTCTTCAACTGAATCAACTGGACTAGGATGCAAAATTTGTCTTGGTTGTCTCCTTGAGGCCAGCTTCTACAATATTGACACTAAAATTACTGAACCAGCCTTTGTGAAGCTTAGTCCTATCATCCAGAGGACCAAACTCCAAAGAGAACTAATCATACACCAAGATAAAATGAACCTTTCATTCCCCGACAACAGCGCCAGTATGTTATCACTCCTCTGGATCTCCAAGGCTGAGGAAGAGTCCAACTGAGGTAACCACAGACCAATATTTTGACTTGGTAGCTAGTCCTACCAAGCCAGGGAGGGCTCTCCCCAAAGGATGACAACCAATAGGGCTAGATAGATTAGGGTTTTAGGCTAGATGTAAAGTGTAGAGGGTTGTTTGATTTGATTTGGTTGGGTAGTCACAAGGATGAGTGAATTAGTTTAGAGAATGAACTAGGTCAGGGAAAGTGAATCATGATTGCAAACATCTAATGGGGCAAGGAAGGAAATGTACTTTAAACTTTGTATTATAGTGATGAGATGGTTTAGAGTAGTGAGATGCTAAAAAGAGCATGAGGGTCATGAATTCTTTTTAAACTAAAGAAATGAAAAAATCTATGATGATTTTCCCAAAACAGAGCATACAAAGATGAATTCTTCTTATCACACCTTCAAAATCAAACATAATTAGAGTTAAATGGATCATGAAAGGAGAAAAACATTCAAACATGTGAAACTGAAGAAGAAACAAGATCAAAATACCATGCCATAGGAATCCCACCAAAATAGCTGCAACTTCATCCAATATATTCCATGCCAAAGTCTGAAAGCTATTACAACATCCAAGAGAGGCCAACCTGTAAAATGACTAAGAAAATACATAATATAGGCCTCAAACCAACTCATCCTAGTCTCAGGGGTCGAATCCATGAGAGGAGGAGCAGTTGCAAGAAAGACTAAATTGATAGCTAGAGTATAGGGTGGTCACAGAGACTCATCCTTAACTTAAGAAAATTGATTCATTACAAGTCCTGTAGGCCATTTAACTAATGTATTTACCCTAGATAATAGTAAAAAAAAATATAATTACATCATCCTTATAAATTACATTAGTAAAACATCAATTTACCATAGGTGAAAATAAATTTGGAGAGAAATAGTGAAAATTTGAGAAGACTGCCAAACGTGCCCTGTCTTTGTCAAATGCGCCCTTTCAGCGTCAAATGCACCCTCGAAGTTCAAGACTACTTTTGGGTGCCTCCCGGTGTCCAAGTTTGCTCCAAGATAGCTTGTTGGAAATCCCTTCAAGTCTACTTTCCAGATATGTCTTCATTTCTCAATTTGGAGCTCATTTTCCTTGTCAAAAACCCAATCTCCCAAGACTAGTAAACACACAATGCCTAAGCCAGAAATGAGGCAGAAAGGTGGTGTTTTGGTGGTTTTTGACCTTTTTGGCTGACCTGTTTGTCTCCAGATGATTAGAAAATGCATAAAGTGCATGTTCTCATCACTCTAAATCCAAATATGCTAACCTTTTCTCATCAGATTCCCCAAAAAAGAGTGTAGCACCCTAGGTGCTACATGTTTGACCTTTTGACTGTGCTAAAAATGACTCAAAAAACACAGAAATTCATAATTTGTAAAATTTGCTCAAAACTTGTCAAAATTAGTGGGATGATGGTTGATCATATGTTTGAGGCATGCAGTGATGCCTCGGCAAGAATGTCTAGCCTCCTTTTCTCCTCTTGCTTGGTCAAGGCTTCAAACTTTGCCTGAGCTCTTTTGAGCTTGGCTCTTGCAATTTTGTTTCTCATGGCATAATGTTTTTCCATCCTTCTCTAAATATCAATATCCCTTTTGGCCTTGTCTAAGAGGCTCTCAAGATGGGTGTTCACCCTCTTGAGCCAATGTTCCATGTTCTCATTTACCATTTGGAAAATTGCTCATCTAGGGTGAGCTCATTGACTAGTCATGCTTCCCTTTTCTTTTCTAGCTCCAAAGCTCTCTTTAGGCCTCTAGTCCTTGGCCTTCTTCTTGCCACCTATTCATCAAGTTTTTCACCATATTGTCCATATGCCTCATCAAGTAAGGCCTTAGCCTTTTCATCCTCTCCCTTTTCCTTGATGAGTTGAATCTTGATGAGCTCATGTTTGACCTCAAACTGCCTTTTCTCCTACTCATAGTATGAAATAATGTATTTGGCCCTTTGCAAGTTGACCTAGAGCTCTCCTATGAGTGAATTCTTATCCTTGATGAAAATGGTTGTGTTCTCACTATCATCATTTTCACTTAGGTTAATTAAGTGAAAATCCTTATTTGTCTCATGGAGGTCCTCCTGCTGCTGCTGGGTTCCTATCTTTGTCACCTTTTCCTTACCCTTCTATAACTTCTTTGTTGATGCAGAAGGCAAGGCCCCTCCCACAATCTATGGGGAAAACACTTTCCTATGCCCTCTCTAATAGGTATGTGTCAAGGTACCTAAACCAACCCTTTTAGGCTTGCTTCTCTCACCATGCTCAATGTGTTCTTGCTCACTGCCTTCATCTCTACCAGGTGAATGTAGGCTCATGAAATGGTGGCGATGGAGGTGATGGTGTGGATGAATCATCAGACAAATATGGATGATGTATGGGCTGAGGTGGAGGAATGGAGGTGGATGGATGAGATGATGAAGGTGCTTTTTGGCCATGTTGAATAGGTGGGACTGTGAAAATCTCATTGGATATGAAAGTGTCCCATGCAATGTTAAGTTGATCAAGGTTATGGAGGACTATCATCTTGATGAGGGAGTGGTAAAATATAGTTCACATTTGTTGCTGATAATATTTTCTTTGGGCAATGAATGACATCTTGTCAATGTCCCCGTAAAGATAGTAGGGAATATTGAGCATTTTGACTCTTGTGAAATGCATGAGTAGCCGGATATGATAGGAATAAAGCCTAGAAAACCTACCCTCACAAATGAAGTACTTCATGATGATTTTCATCACGGTAACATATCTATCTAGGAGGTAAGAGAAAGGAAAAATCCTCTTTCTCTCATTCTTGTACCTTGGTTTAAGATATGGCTTATAATAGAAATGATCCAATTCTCCTTGTTTAAACCATTTTTCCCCAAATTTTGGGATCCTATAGGTAGCTGATATGATAGCAGGAGATATAGTGAAGGTGACACCAGCAAGGGTTACCTGGTTGTCATGGAGGTTGGTGATAAATAATCTGGTCAACAAAAGATGATGTTGGACCCTTTGTACTTTCTCCCAAAACTCAAAAGAACCCACATGCTTAAAGCCTATCACAGTGATGGGAGATGCCATGAGTTCTCTGCTATTGGTTGGCTGATGTCTAATGATTCTCCCTCCTTTCTTAGATACTCCCCTCTCCTCTCTTTCTTCCTCACTATGACTTACGTTCTCTTCTTTTGGCATGAGTTATTGGAGTCAAACCCTTGGGAGATGATGAAATGGAATGTAGGTGTAGAGAGTATGGAAAGTTGTGAGGAAATTGAGGATATGGAAATGGGGATGTGTGATATGAGGGAGGTGGCAAGGGGTAGTTTTGAAATCTAGGAATGGTAGTGGGATGCTAGGAAATGAGATTTAAGAATGGAATTATGTTACTAGGATTTTGAACTTAGTAGGACTCAAAAACACAATGAAACACCATATAAATCAATTGTGGAGGAGAGGAATAATACGATTTTAACCTACTTGCTTGCTGGAGCACGTTTGGTGGCAAGTTTGAATCTTGGAGCAATGTAGTGTGTTTTGGGAAATTTCTAGATGTTATCGGGCGAAGGTGCAACAAAATGGTCAAACACGCCCTCTCTTAATAGGAGTGCAATTCCCTTAGGAAATGCACTGAGTTTTATGGAAAATGTGCAACACCACTTCAAAACACGCCCTCTGCCCCTATTTTACCCAATTTCTCGAAAATTACCTTTTGTTGAGGAGGCTTTAAGAGTGTAGGAGTGAAAATGAATGTTGAATTGATGCCTTTGAGGGATTTTATATTTGAATGGTTTTAATTTATGCTTTGAAAACCCACTTTCTAATGTTTCATATCACTTTTCATACTTTCACACTAATGCTCTTTGACTTTCTGACTTTTTCCTTTGATAGGTGATTTATGCTTTGGCAATCTTCATTTTGACCTTTGTTTGGATGTTATTGGTAATGGAATTGAGTAGAGAGATAAAATGGTGACTTATTACTTATAATAAACATAAAATTACATAAATAAAATAAAAACTATTACATCTCTTTTGAAAAAAAATTACAAACTAGAATAAATTCCTTACTTGAAATCAAGTTTTGAACTTAAATAACCATGGTTACATACTTGTAAACCCTTATTTCACTAAAAAACGGGTATTATTTTCTTTAGTCTCATACTTTTCTAGCTTTATGCAGTGAGATGGTGATTTATTGGACCTTGGGAAATTGAAACCTAGGTGACCTAATGGAACCTTGAATGACTGGACTTCAAGTGGACTTGACTAACATGAAATGAACCTTCATAGCCAATGGATGCTCAGCAAGGCACATGAAAGTGGGTCAGCAAATACAAATTTTTGAGAGGGGGTGTGATTTTTTATTTTGGGCTACCATCAATGAGTAAATTTTTACATGATGACCTAGGTGGAATGATAAAAATTTCAAATGGGACACTAATATGATGTAAAAGAGGGATTTTGATTACTGATGGTAGTATGCAAATACTGACTCTAACACAAGACATGTTCAAGAAAATTCCATATGGAAATATCTATTTCTTTCAATCAAAGGGAAATTTTTTAGTAAGTAATATTCATTACATTGTTGCTAAGAAATGGTTTTCAACATAAAGGAGAATAAAGGTAGGTTTGTTATTGTCCCAAGATGATGCATTTGACAGGTTGAATTTACAAGGAATTTTTTTTAGGTTTTTTGTATAGTTTCCATTATAGGCTAGGACAAATTTACATAAAACAAGAGAGAAATGAATTGTAGAGTCTCGACCTCTAATTGTGAGCTGAGACTAAATTTAAACCTTGCTTCTAATATTCTTGTTATTTATATCTCACCTTGCAGTTGCAATTATGCTTTTATCATTTAGGAGTTTTTCATACAAGTGTAAGGGCATAAAATTTACCTTTCCAAAAAAAATCATTTTCATAGCCGGTTAAGTGATAGAATATTCGATTGGAAAATGTACCAAAACAATCCACCACTGATGGACTACCCATTTTGGATTATAACAATAGTTCTCCTATTGACCCCATTATTTTACACCTTTACTAAATAACATTATGTTAATAGCATGTTATTTAAGAAAATAATTTTGAGAGCAATGCCTATAGGCTCTAAATATGGAATCGATACCCTGACATCCACATTAAAAAAAAACATGGTTATCCGCTATAGTGATGTTACCCTCAAGCCAAAATAATGTCTATCTGCAAATAACCATAGTAATGTAGTTTATCATTGTCTCTATGGTGGATTTAATTTCATCAATGATTATTAAAATGCAAACCCTCAATCATTCAACAAGAGTACATAGATTATACATTCTCTTCTCCAAAAGCAAAGCAAAACAAGAGACAAGTTAGAGAATATTGGGTAGATTTTCAAGATAAACAATGATTCATTAGTCTGGGGTTTAAGTAAAATCCAACATTTTTTAAGTTTGGGGTTTGAAACGAAAGTTCACATTTTTAAATTATAAATAATTTGTAATTTCTGAGTACATACTTGAATTCAATTTTCAAGGGCTAATGTAGTAAACATAGATCATACCATTAAAATTCATATTTATTCTTGGGGTTTGATTGGGGAACAATAATTTTCAAATATTGATAAATACCTTGCAAGGGTTTCTAATGAATACCTTGTAACGATTTGTGAGTATCCAAGGGCGAAAAAAACGTTTTGTGTTTTCCTTCTTTCATTCTACTACCTTTTTTTTAGGCTTCTTTGCTAGGATTGAGATGCCCTAGCCCTACAACTAGAACCAAACAACTTATGGCAATGCTAATGGTATATAATATCATTTCCTGTGAAAATGAAGGTTGCTTGCATGCCATGTTGGAAAACTAAATATGAAGAAATGCAAGGCTTTATAGTTATAAGAATCGGTGGGTAAATATGAATAAAGACAAATTATATATCTCAAATGTCATTTATGCATATATTTTTCTTGGTTAAGAAGGAAAAGGTTATATATTCAAAGTAGGGCATTACTATTGGGTTTGGTGCTTGAAGGAGAAAATGAATATTTTTCAAATCCTCCACACAACGAAGGTATTACTCTTGAATTGATAATTGATTAACAACTTTAAGGTTTGTGGTAAAGCCCTTTTAGAGGACTTTTTTTAGGCTTTTAGGGGTCAACAATGGCCATAACAATTAGTGGGGAGAATTTATAGACGTATTTATAGTTATTTTAAATTTTTCAAAAATTACGGTTGTAATCATAATTATTAAAGTAAAGAAAGTATAAATGTATTTATAGATGTGTTTGGTGTTTTATTATTATTTTTGTTTACAATGTTAAATTAGGTTTAATCTAATACTGAGGAATATTGTTTGTTTTCCTATTCTCCATAATGTATTCTTCTCCTTGCAGGTACTTTTTATAATCTATTTGACCAAACTGTAAAATCACCTCCATTTTGGATAATATGTTAGCCTTTCCATTTAATTCCCTGTGAATGTGATCATTAATGGATATAACCCTGAAAAATCTAATCAACTCCATAACTCTAATCATCCATCAATCTAATAAACAATTGTTTAAGGAAGTATAATCTTTCAACCAATCTATAACAACCTTTGAATCTCCTATCACTTGTAAGTTTAGATTATTGAAGTGACACAATTAAAATGACTAACATAAACAAATGATTTGTATTATTGTAGTACTTGTTAGGTAGTCATATTTTGTTCCTAGACTAAATTTTTCATTCATGTTAGTCATTTTTAGTAGTCATTTTTAGTTGTATTATTTATTAGCTAGTCATATATATTAATTCATGACTAAATTAGTTGTTTATGTTAGTTGTTTTTAGTTGGGTTACTTAAGATTTCTCATTTTTGGTAGTATTTCACTTAGAAAAGCTACAGTGACTAACCATTTTAATCACCTAGTCACTAATTTCATCATTTTCTACTAGTGAGAGCATTTTATTCTACATGGATATCTAGACCTATGTGTCCTTTTATGGTATATTGATGCAAACATTGTTTCTTGATATTAAGTAAAAGAGGACCAATATGGTTTAGATATCTAGTAAATATGGCACTCATTTAAAATCTACAAGATAACTCCATAGCACCAAAATTTTCACAGTGATTACTAGGTATCCATCATAAGAAACCTATAGATAACTTGTGTTGCATTTGAACCATGGCATGGGTTTTGGAGTATCTATTGATATGTATCATGGGCATACCTTCCTATATGGTTTTACATTGCTATGGGAGATGGGATCTCAAGAAATCCCTTCAGATGTTCTTCTCTCTATCATCATTGCATGATGTTTAATATTTATCTTAGCACTTTTTCTATGTGGATGTAAAAGACCTTTATATCCTTTCTGTGGAAAATTGATGCAAAGACTACTACCTAAATTTCTACACTCAAAAAATTGTTTTCAAATCACAACTCAAAATGGTGCTTTGAATTATGGGTATCATTTAGAAGTTGATCATGAGGACCATCGTGTTTTAGATTACTTGGAAATTCATATACCTCTGACCAAATTAAATATATTAAGTAAAATAAGGCCACCATAGTTTAGATAACTAGTCAATAGAGAAATTGTTTAAAATCTACAGGATAAGTCCAAAGTGTTAAAAAATATATATTAATTACTAGGACTACCCAACAAGTAACTTATCAATAGCTTGTGTTCCATTTGAACCATGGCATATATTTTGAAACATCTTTTGTTATGTATTATGGGCATATATTCCTCTATGGCTTTTCATTTTCTATGAGAAATGGGATTTCAAACAATCCTTGACATGTTATTCTATCTAGCATCATTAGAAGATGGTAGATATTTATTTGAGCATTTTATTCTACATGGAAGTCCAGTACCTTTATGTCCTTTCTATGGCATGTTGATACAAAGAATGTTGCATGAATTTATACTCTTGAAACTTCTTATAAACACAACTCAAATAGAGCTTTGAGTTATGGGTAGCATTTAGCAACTAAAAGCAAAACTCCATTTTTATTGTGGATCATAGAATAGCGAGAAAATTTCATGGTTCAGTATAATCCCATAGAGTACCTAGTTGAGGATTCAACTTTAATATTATTATATTTATATATATATATATATATATATATATATATATTATATATATATATATATATATAGAATTGGATCTTCCTTTTGTAGTGTCTACTCATGCTATTTGAAAGTTCTCAGTAAAACATCTATTATTTAAGATAAAATAATATCCATATAATCCATTCTTATCCACAAGAATTTGAGATTGATATTTTTCATAGGATTATAAGATAAATTATTCCAGCGATACCCCTACCCCTCTTAAAGGTATTAGGTAAAAGAGGGCCATTATGTCTAGGTACTTGGTCAATAGAGAAATATTTTAAAGACTGCAAGATAAATCTAAAGTGCCAAAAAGTTTGATAGTGATTACTAGGCCTTCCCAATGAAAAACATATCAATAGCTTATATTCCATTTGAACCATGACATAGATTTGAGATCATCAAATCATATGTATGATTATTGTACTAGCATATCATGTCCTAGAATTTATTAATACAGAGGTGAGGCCCCTATACAAGATACAAACATAACCATCATCAATGTTAAAAATTTTATTAAATCTTGGGGTTATCCAATTTATCTTTGATTAACCAAATAGGGTCATATAATCCTTGTTACCTTCACGCAGCCCTAGCCTGTTGCTTAGGTATTTTCGCGTTGCTATGGCAGCGTGCTGTGTAGATTCCCTAATTAATCTAAGTGACTTGCTTATCTTATCAAACAATTATAGTTAACACCACATAAATAGATATTCGTAAATGCATTTAATTATTCAATGTAATTTCATTCATTCACACATAACATAAGCATAATAAAGGATATTCATACATAACATATCAAGATGCATCGACAGAAAAAAGACACTGAAATTGCAGAATGTTTCTCTTTATTGATATCTTCCAAGTGTTTACAAACTTTATCCACCCTTCAAACACAGCAGCAGGGGTCTACGCACTCAGTTGCAAACTCTACCCTAGGCCTCTGTGCACTCAGCTGTAGAGCCTCTAGCTACGCTACAACCTAAGGCTTAGACTTCTTACTTTTGAGCTATGACTCTCTTACATTGTGTGTCTAACTACTTATAGCTTTGCTCTTTTTATACAATCACATGGTCCACGGACCATGGGCAGATCTCTTATAGCCGACTCTACTTTACAAAACTAAGGGTGGACTACCCATTATGATACATGACACCTTCGTGCTCTGTGACCACAAAATGTAGAGTATTTACAATTTTATTACAAAACTTAAGTCAAACATGGGCTTTTAGCCCCAAAATTGTCCTTCGCGGATACTGCTCCCAATAGGACCCCAACACAAACATTGTGACTTACCCTTGAGTCACTCAGTAGGCACGAAGATCTTTGTATAAAGCCCTTCCAGCTCGACCCATATGACCGCTACCTTAACCATGCACTGAGCTCCCGCTTGCTTCATGTCTTCCACTATCTTCTCGGCTCACTGCTCTTGTGTTGTCAGCCTAAAGATTTTGTTGCATTGCTTGACTTCAATATGTCCTATGACTGCGTAAGCTTCTTCCAGCCAGGGCTTTAGTCTTGCCTTCAACATTTCTTCCTTGTGCAGCGCTGCGTCCACCTATTCCTTCAACTGCTTGGCCTCCTATATCTTGGCTAGCCTCTGTGTCAGTGTGATGGTTCGTGTTGTGCCCTTAACCTCATCCTAGCACTATTGTATCTCACGCGCTTCCATCTCCACCCTTTGTACATTGGGGACCTCCTACAAGCTTGTGAGGACCTCAAATGACTGCTCGAACAACTGCGTGTAGTCTACAACTGTATTCTCCACCACTGCTATTGCCTCTATGACAGCGGTTGCCCACGGTTCCTTGATTGATGGTAGTGTTGAAGGCTGGGCCCTCAACTATAGTTGGGTAATTTGTAGGTTCAACTCCAACTGAACCCATGCCATCTCAATCTGAGTGTCGCCCACACTGAAGCGTACTTCACTACTTCAGGGAGGTCTGGCACGATCGAAGGGAATTAGCTATCCTTTGGTAGCTCCGATGCTACCAACACAATCGACAACAAGAGCCACGCATAGTGGAACGTCTTGCTAAGCTCTTGTGCTTCGCGACAGTTCACCAAGAACTCTCCACGAAGGTAGTCTGACTAGTTAAACTAGACTCCTTCAACGCACTATTGTGCAAGCGCGACAAGTGTCGGCACCTCATCGGTGCAACACTTCCTCACTAACTTCCTTGCGATGATCTTGTGTGGCTACATTCACAGCGGGGTCGCAAATGCTAGAGATAGCGTACCCACATGGCTTATTCACCAGCTTAAAGTTTTCCTTCATTGACTCTGCGAGAGCTTGTTCACCACCCTTTCCACCAAAGATCATGGCTGGATTCTCACCTATATACGGAAGATGCGTTATGCGGTGAATCAACCTATATGTGATGGGTATCGGCTCCTCCAGCCATAAACACCCATCATGCACCAAGCACAACAGTTGCTTGATGACCAGAATTGTCATTGGGGTGCGGTTATAGTGTGATACCCAGAGCAGGTTGAGCAACCCTACCTTTTCTATGCCCTTGAGTCACCTCTGCAGCTCTAATGTAGTCATTCCCATATTTGTGGCAATGATGTAGCACATCAGCTACTTGGCCGCCAGGTGTGGGAAATTCTCCTGGTCCGCCAAGTCCCAGTATTCAAACTTCAGTAAGGGCACTCGTGCAAAGCGCAGACCATCAAAAACAATTTCATCCAGTAGCATAGGGGTTTGCAGGGGAGTCTTACTCTCATCAGTGTCCTTTGGGACCTTGGACTTAGGCTTGCATGGAGGGACATACTTTGGCAACTGTGTAATAGGGTCCGCACCCTGGGTTTCAACCTCTTCCAGTTCCATTTTCTATAGGATAAAATGCACGGTGTATGGAGAATGAAGCTACCCTCAAAGGTCTTCCCAGAAACTTCGATAGACTGTAAGATTATATGCAACTGTCATAATGTTACATGCATGTTCATAAAAAATAACTAACTATCAAAGTAGGAGAAGTAGATTACCTCAAGCCTCCATGTAGATTTTCTAGAGATCGCAATGCAGCTAGGTGGAAGTCCCCTGAGCCGGCTCCAGATCAAGTCCTGCACATAGAAGAGACAAGAATAATCACAGCATACAACTCTGATAACTAATACATGAATACATAAAATAACATCTAGTTACACATAACTAAGCTACTCATGCTAAAAGATATTGGACAAACAACTGAATGAATGGTAGTACCAACACCACGGAGTAGACAGTACAACTGTATTTCTATATTAATGTTGGAAGAGTGATTACAACCATCTGTTGTATCAGCCTTCCCTTACCCCTCCAGCTTCTCTCTCTCTCTCCCTTCTTAACAACTTCTTAAGATTTGAGACAGTGCTCAACAATCAAGTATGTTATCCTTTCAAATGCTCTGACCTCCATCACCATATCCCTAGCTTTTCTTATGTAGCAATTGAGTTAGGGTTGCAAAGTTCCTCCTTGAGTTCCCTAGGGTAAAAGCAATTAAGTTGCCATGCTTTTTAGCTCTTTCCCATTTGCCTCCTTCATTAGGATTAGAATTCCTCCAAATAGGTCGAATCTAGATGTTTCCTTTCTTTTCTTGAGTGATTTTAGGAACAAATATCTAGATATTTATGAGTCAATTCGTTCCTTTGACCCTTAGAACTTAACTAGGATCCACTAATGCTGTTCCTGGACTAGCAACTTGAGTTATTTGGGTCACTAACGCACCCTTAGGCTTGTAGAGAAGCTTTATAAAGTAGGTTGTCAGTGCATAGCCAGCGTTAGTGTGGAAATAACGCATGTGATCTTGGTCTTTGTTTCACTATCATTTCTTTCCCCTCTGAGTTGATGAGGAGGTCAATTTGTTGTATAATAGATGCCCCCTAAAGTATGAGATCAGAGACTGCGACGATGGCCGAAATACTTTACTTAACTATAATTTTCCTTCAAAAAAGAGAGAGAGGATTGGAGCTTTGGGTGGTATGGGAAACCTGATACAACACACATATATATAACTACTAAAATCATGTCTTGAGTCGGGCATTCCCATGCTCAATAGCTATGTCAGAGTTCCTTTCTCATAAAATAGATATGCGATGTTGCCCACCGATAAGCACAATGCAGATCAAGTGTCATAATAGGATCATTATAATGAGCTGTCTCCAAAAAACAATATACGCAACTTGGGAGAGGAAACAAGGCTAATTGATGCAAGCCTCTACCCAAGGTCTTGATATCCTCTTCACCGAACAGCATAGGTCGATACATGTGAATATATGCGTTGATGTCAAACATGCATGAAATCATCTAATTACCAGTCAATAATGGAGAATGTTAATAGACATGAGGAAGGCCTCCAATAATGGTGATGCTCTCCAAGATGCACAGTACAATCTAACTAGTGTGAAAGATGGTTTTGTTGTCGAACACCCATAGAATCGCTTAACCAGGAGCCAATAATGAGAACCCCTGATCAAACACAAGGCAATCTGCCACTAATGTCTGCAAGTACCAAGGCACTTAATGTGTTTCTGGGTTGTCTTCCTAGATAGAGTGTTGAATTCGATAGGAAGATATCTGTCGAAAGGTAGGCAATAATGTGTCCTACATCAATCGACACGAAACGAGACAAGAATAATTTTTTTTTTATGAATCTTTGAGCATTGGGTCTAAACAATAGAGGGCATGATGAAAGAATATGCTTGATGGGTTGGTGGAGGAAACAAAATGTTAACCTTTGAACAATAGAAGGCATGACAATGATTTTAACCATGCAGCACTAGACTCATGAACACCAAAGAGTGTTAGGATACATATGCAAGAACATCGGCATATTTAGGCTAAACTGATAGGATTGTAGGATTCATATTGAGAGGTCGTGACAAGGAAGGTTTATCTAAGGGAGTGCCATGTTCAAGGGAATGACTACTGCCAAACCATGCAGTCTAATATTGAATGCAGTTGTGTTGTCTACTTTCCCCGTCTGATTAGTTTAGTGAGTCCAGACGGGTAAACTCATTGATCTTTTCATTTTTTAAGAGTCTGAAAAGTACCATGAAAAGAGAGACTCTATGCCCTATCTAATTATTTTAATGAGTTCATACAGGGAAACTCGTCGATCTTTTCATATTTTGAGAGTCTAAAAAGGATCGTAAAAAGAGTGGCTATGTATCTTGTCAGTGTATTTTAATGAGTCCAGACTAGACAACTCGATGGTCTTTTCATATTTAGAGAGTCTAAAAAGATCGTAAAGAGCAACTCCATGGTGGTCCCTTTATCATAGTTGTTAACCGAGTGTGACAAAATTTTAATAGTATACCCGGATCGGTTACTTTTCTATGAGTTAATCTATTGAATCCGAATAAAGAGAAACCTATGTTCAATAGATGTCTACCTAATTTTGTTACGAGTATGAGGAGATGGACTAAAATTGTTTTTCTTTGTGAATTTTTAATGAGTCACGTGATGACAAACTCAATACCTTCATCAAATTTTAACGAGTCAAATGAAGAAAACTCAAGGGATCTTTCTCAGTTTAGTGAGCGAGGAAGAAGAGGTAAGAACTACTCATTCCTCATTCATAGGTTTAACGAGCCCGAAGGAGGGGAAAAACTCGGGGATTTTTCGATTTAAGAGTGAGAAATGGTCTCAAAAAAGCAAGTTCTCTAGTTGTTGTCGTATATTTTTAATGAGCCCGGTGACAAAAACTCGGGATTTTTTAGTTTAACGAGCGATAAAAGTACCTAATACAATGCTTGGGTCATATTTATAAATTTTTAACGAGCCTAAAGACAAAACTCGGGATTTTTTTAGTTTAATGAGCGAGAAGAAAGTGCCTAAAAAGAATGCTCTTATGGTCTTTTTCAGTTTAATGAGCTAGAAAAAGAGCGAAAAATAGTTTCTCAAACCATCATTGTATATGTTTAACGAGCCCAAGGATGACAAACTCAAGGTTTTTCGGATTAACGAGCAATGAAAATACCATAAAAGGAATGTTCTCTCTTCTTTGTGGTAGTTTAATGAACCCGAAGAAGGAGACTTGATGATTTTTCAGATTAACGAGCAAGAAAAATACCACAAAAAGAATGCTCGATCTTCCTCGTGGTAGTTTAACAAGCTCGAAGAAGGAGACTCGAGAATTTTTTAGATTAACGAGCAAGAAAAATACCCTAAAAATAATGCTTGATACTTCTTGATCTCATGCTTGACAATAGAAGGGTCTATGCCATGCATTTCATCATAAGACCAAGGGAAAACATCGTGGAAGTCCTTAAAAGGGTAGGTGAAGCTCGTAATTTCCTTAGGATTGTGATTGGCTCCAATCTGTATGTTTTCCACGATGCCTATCTTGAATGAAATATCGATGGGCAATGTCTTTGAAATATTGCCCATGTTCCCTTCCAAGTCCAAAGTTTGGATAGTCGTATAAGGTGAGGAAATGATTTCAGATGCGTCAAATGATAGGATTTGAAGAGTCATCATGTCCGAATCAAATATTGAAACATGATGGTGCAAGTCCTCCAAAGGTTTCTCTTCTAGTGTCACGATTTCTCTAATAGCTTCATCCATAGGTAGGACTTGATTGAGTGGATCGAAGGAAGGAGCGGTTATGGAAGGGGCAATGGGACCGTTGGTTGTAACCTAAGTGACCAGAGATTTGAATTCAGATTGAAAGGCTTGGTAGGCCAATTTGGTTGGTGACAACGAAATTTGTTCTCTGTAAGGGTCAATGTCTGAAGGAGACGGTACGATCCATAGATCGTTCTATTCATGAGGAATAGATGAAAGCATGTTGACCGTCTGTGAAACCTTCGGTGGCTGAAGATGGAAACAACCCATCAGGGAAGAAGCCTTCAGTAGGCCAATACCAATACTGACGTAAGATTCAAGTACACAACCCACAAAGGGTACATAGCTGCTAGGTAACGGAGAGTAATTTGGGGTACAAAAAGACAGCTAGTCCATTGTGACTATCTTTCCATCCAAGGGAAATAGGATGATACGGAAGACTAAAGACACAATGGCCTTCATGGCATAAGTCCGAGTTCAGCCTAAAATCATATTATTGTCGAGTTTATGATCCATGACTCCAATATATACTGTTACCATTTTCCCACTCAAGGTGATGGAATAGCTAGCTAGGTAACCTTTTGGGTTGAAAGTGTGGTCGTCGAAAGCTTTAAGGGAATTTGATAGTGGGGATAGGGTTGGAGAACCCAGAGTGAGCCAACATGAAGCCGACATGACGTAGGTAGAAGCACCTTCGTCGATGATAGTTTTATGTATACCTTTAGCTTTTGAAAAAAATTGCAATTGAAATGCAAGCTGGCGAGAAAGGGGAGGTTTACACTTTTCCATGTCAAAAACTGCAAGCATGGAATCCTGTGGGTCGATACCACCAATAGCCAAAAGTAAAGCTTTCCTTTGTGTTGGGCATGTTTGTAATGCTTCGAGCGTCGACATAGCCGATGAAACTTGCGCCAAGTCTTCTACAATGTTGTAGTTTTGGGCGACACGTACAAATGTATTGTGCGTTGTGCGTCGAACTGCCCCTTTGGGGGGGGGGGATTACAAGGTCAGCAACTAACCTTTCGATATGCAAATCATTGGGCAGCAGTGGGTTTTGACTTGAGGAAGGTTCCTCTGCATGAGCAACAGGAGATCCATAGGATTTGGCTCTTGTTTGCAGATCTACCATTTCAAAGGTGTAAATAGTAGAAGTTCCTTCACCAGCTGAAGGATGTTGCGAACCACCGTTTCCCCCTTGCAGGGGTTGGGGTTGGTTTGTAATAAGGTTTTGTTGCTGCTGAGCGGGGAAAGGATTATTCAGAATAGTGGTGGTCCTACCAGTATCCTTTTGAGCAATGAAATCTATGCATTTCTAAAGACACAAACACAGATATGTCATGTGGTCTTCAGCACAGATTTTGTAAGGGAATCTAGTGGATTTATCCTTTCCATCGTCAGGAGGCACAACAACCTTTTTTTTTTTGTTTTTGCTGCTTTGTTGACTATTCCTCAGAAGAAGTGGTATTTTTCTTATTCTTCCCGTTCTTACCACCGGGATGTTGTGTAGACTGCATAGAGTTTATCGTAGTGGTAGGAAGAGTAGCCAATTTAGTAGTAGTGGAAGCATTGGAGTTGCAAGGGGCATTGGGGATTACATCGTAAAGAGTGCCAGACTATGACTATATCAAATCTAAGTGCTGGGCATGATGTATGGATTGGTCTTCTATGACCACACCACCTAAGGCAACATCCTTAGTGATTTGGGGGAGTAGGGACTTGCAGAACCAGTCCGCTAAGAGATAGTCTGGGAGGTGTGCTTTAATTAACCTCCACCTATGTCTCCATTCATGTATATGATCAGAGATGTGGGTGGTGGTATCCTAATGTAATGAAGTGAGGAGCTCTGTCCTAATCTCATAGCGGATGGGTAGCTAGAAGTGCTTTAGGAATTCCATCGCTAGAGCGTCAAAGATATTTATTGATGCACGTGGTAACTCAATGTACCACCTAGTTGTGTTGCCAGTGAGGATTCAGGGAAAAAGACGTAACCAGACACTATCCTCCACCATGGAGTTAGAAACACTCCAAAGATAATAGGTGGTGATATGAGTGCCTAGATCCTCCCCTTGTTTCCCATCGAACTTGGGGATGTCTGTTGGTATTTTATGTGAGATTGGTGGCCATTGTAAGTTATGATAAATGGGTTCATTTGTAAGTTTGTACAAGTCAGGGATATCCAACATTTCCAAGAAAGGAAGATTGTGTGGTGCCTCTGACTCAGACCAAGGTGATGACATATGACTTGAGGAGCCTTGCGGTCCTCCCATATTTTGAGTCCCAATATTATAAATGGGTTGCATGGTATAGTAGTTTCCTTGAGGTATGGCATTGTAGTGTGGATTTCCATGGAGATTTTGATACTAGGGTATAGACTTGCCCCCAGGATAGGCGGTGCCTGCTTGACTCATTTGAATTGTGAGTAGGGTGTGTTAGCTTTGTTGGTGTTTGGCCCTAAAATGGATCCAAAATACTCCCAAAGTCTCCAAAGTCTGCTTAAAATCATTAAAATGGATCCAAAAATGCTCTTTGAATCTTAAAAAGTGCTTAAGATCATCCCAAGATCAAAACAAGCAAGGGAGGAGAGCCCTTCGAAGGGAAAAAATGCACTATCGGGAGGCTAAAACACTTCAAAATCAGTTAGAAACCCTTACCACAGGCTTAAAACCAAAGAATGCATAATTGTCGTTAGATCTGGCTAATCAATGGCCCAGATCTAAGCAGAAAATTGCAAATCAGCGGTCCCAAGCAGTGGCAATCGAAGCTGGACACCATCGATAAGCGATCGCCGATGATCACTATTGGCGAGTTGCATCGGCGGAAGTATCGGTGGAGGTATCGGTGGAGTATCGGCGAAGGTTGTGTGGAATGAGTAATAGCAATCGTCGATTCAATGTGGACCGTCGATCAGGCGTGCAGATCGATGGCACACATCGCATCGCCAAATCATTATCGACAGAAACCTTAAGGGGTGAAGCCTTTACATATAGGAGACAACGACCAAAAGCGTGGACCTGATAGGATAATAAGCCATGTTTAAGGACTTTTGAAGTTCGAAAGGAACAACTTGGCGAGATTTTTACAGTATTTTTGTGTTTTTCTGTTTAACAGAAGAAATGGTCACTTTCAGACTTTAGAGGGAAAACATAAGCCCAAGGACCCTTTCCACCACATAGCATAATCTGGGAGACAATTTACAGGGAAAACAGAGGCCAGAAAGTGATCATGGAGCCACAACACACACAGCTAGCCTAAAACAGAAATATCATGAGCATCTACAGTGTAGCATAGCCACAACAATAGAATCGATCATGGAGAAGATAGAACAGCGTATCCCAACAAACTGAATGGTCATGGAGCATCTATGACATAAGAGAGCTCCTAGACAACGCAACAAACTATCCAAAATATTTGAAGGTGGTTATTCCTCTGTCAAAAGATGGAAACCTCCGAGCCATGCTTGCCCATAGAGGGGATCAAACAGTTGGGGGACATATCAGGCAGATTAAGACTTCGACCCTCTTAGAGCTTAGGAGCATTGTAAACAGGCTATAAATAGTTGTTAGTAAGATGTAATACAGGTTCAACCTTTGGAGCCTGTGGAGACTCTACTCCTCTAGCTTCTCATCTGCATTCTTTAGTAATACAAGCTTCTTTTTCTGTTATATGTTCAATGTCCATTTCTCTTTTGTTCTAAGCTTGCACTTGGATAGTTTATTCATGTTTCTTCTGTATCTAATTCCAGATAACTATCATCTTATCTCTGCGTTGATAAATTAGACTTGCAAGCTTCTTTACTGCCTGTAGCTAGCCATTTATATGTGTTATTATATATGCATCTGCCAGTATAGTCAAGTAAGCTCATTTGTTGCCTGTAGCTATCCATTCATATATGTTCATATATGCAATATGCTGGTACTGTCAGTATTCTCCATCTATCCATTAAATCTACAAACTATTGAACATTAGTAGTCTAAAGCCTTGTGTTGTTGAGGGTGTTCATGCATGTCTTAAGTGAGAATAGAGCTAAAATGGTTATCTGACTTGATCCAAACCATCATCCATTCCAATAGTTCTGAGAACAATATTGAAGATTATATGTTACCAGGCATCTCCGAGTTGCAACCAAGGAGAGTTTCCTCGAGTGATAACATAAATTAGCGTCATTGCCTGGGAGAGGAAACTGAAGCTCAGCTTCCTTGGGAGATGACACAGACCCAGCTTTGATGATGGACAAAGTCTGGGCACTTTTGGTTGTAATCATCCATCTGGTGACTCTACTAAAGGAAAAACCTCTTGGCGACTCCTCTTCATAGTTCTGGCTCAATTTGTGAGGCATACTTGGAGAAATCCTCAGAAGCCACAAGCTGATCCAGTACTTGACCCTGAAAAAATAATCAAAGAAAGAAAGGCATTGCAGAAAGGAGAATTAGGTTCAGGTAAACCTAAACAATCTTATGTACCTCTTCAAGAAAATCCTATAATAAAACAAATACATGTTGAGAGTATAGCATATAATACTAGCAATGAATAAAAACTCTCAGAGATTTATAAAGCTCCTTATTCTTTAGGTTCTCCTTTTGTTGTAAAGCCAAAGGAAACCTCACCTCCTATCCATCATAATGCTTTAGTCTTATCAGTCACTCCTCATCCCTCTATCATTCAGACTACCAGTACTCTTATAGCCACCACTACTATGGCAGGTCCACAAGCACCCACCAAAATGGAAAGAATCATAGCTACTAGGTATGGACCTCTATTACTTCCCACTCCTTTGAATGCTATGCCTACTAGAGAATATCAAAAGTATATGCCTAAGTTCACTGGAACTGAAGTTGTTTCAACTAAAGAACACCTTGAATCATTCTATAACTATGTTCATAACCTAGATATTAGTGAAGACAATGTCTGGATGAGAGTCTTTGTCCAAAGCCTAGATGGAGAGGCTAGAAAATGGTTTAGAGAACTGACCCCAAGATCTATGGTAGATATTGAGGCTTTAGATGATACATTTCTAAAGCATTGGGGGGATAAGAAGGATCTCCTCTATTACCACACTAAGTTTGGGGACTTAAAGAGGGAAAATGCTGAGTTGTTGTCTGATTTTAATAAGAGTTTTAACCGCATGTACAACAAAATACCAGTTGAAGTAAAACCCACCACTACCTCTATTAGACTCATCTATGCCAATGCCTTTGATTCTAACTTCTATTTATTGTTGAGGAGAGACAATGTGCTACTTTGGCCGATATGCAGGATGCAGTCTTGGAAGTAGAATCAAACATCATGGTTGTATAAAAGCTCAAAGGTAATGCTGACAGAAGGAGATAGAGGAACGAGTCTTCATCATCTTTAGATCCCAAGATCGATAAAATGACCAAGATGTTAGAGTCATTAGCCTCTAAATATCCAAATTAAAGGTTGAGTAGCACCTCGGGAAAGGAAGAGTTCCTAACACCTTTGCTCCTCCAAATCCAAATCCATATGAAAGAGCAAGTGAGTAGTTGCAGATTCTGCAAAGAAGCAAAGATGCCCATGAAGACCAAACGCTAAAGAACCCTTTTCAAAATGCAGTCATGGAGGAAGAGAATTTTGAGGAAGATGATGTGATCCATTGTTTTGAAGATAAAGGTAGTGCCCCTTTCTTGACCTTTGCTGCCTATGAAAAGTCATTGTTCAATGACCAGATCAGCCAAGAGTGGGATGGTGAAGCTGTTCTACAAGCTGAAGATTAGAAAAGTTATAATCTGAGGTCGAAGATGAAAAATGCTAAGGAAACCCCTATTCAAAGAGTTTTTGTCCCTATAATACGACAAGCTAATAAGCAGAAGCAACTGGTAGTTGATCCTATAATCCTCAAAGCTCCAGCTCATGAGGTACGAGGCCTTGAAAAGTCTCCTTCTCCTTTTAGTTTTCAATTAGAAATTTAGAAGCTAAGAATACCAATGCCTCTAATTGAACTAGTGAAGAATGAGTCCTTCAAAAGATCCATCCTTGAGGCCCTTGAGCATAAAGCCATCCAAGCCTCCACTAACTATGTAAATCTCCAAGATGACGAGCCAATTTTTATTCTCATCCCAATGATTGAAAATTGTGAGGACAACTCCCCATCATTCTATGTCTCTCTAACTATTCATGATAAAATCCTTCACAACTGCCTTCTGGACATAGGAGCCAACCATAATCTAATGCCCAAGGCTGTCATGGATAAACTGGGTCTTGACATTACCAAGCCCTATCCTGACCTGTTTTCTTTTGACTCTAGAAAGGTGAAATTTATGGGATTAATCAAGGACCTAGCCATCACTTTGCCTCAACTACCCATGAAGAGCATGTTGATGGATATTCTGGTAGCAGATGTACCCCCCAAGCTTGGCATGTTGCTTTCCAGAGGTTGGATCAAGAGATTAGGTGGAACATTGCAAAATGATCTATCCTATGCTACTGTCCCAGTTTTTGGAGGTGAAAGTAGGAGGTCATACAGAGAAGCTCAGTTGGCTTATATAATCAATGATGAAAGGAATCCCACTAATCAACTCATCTATGTTGTTGACACTGATTTTAGAGCTTGTTTTCTTCAGATTGAAGAATCTCAGTTGGCCTCTATGGAGCTTAAAAAACCAGTTTTCTAGATCACAGAGGAAGAAGGCCCACTGATTTAGGACATGTTCTTTGATGGGGCTTGCTCTAAGGAAGTTGCAGGAGCAAAGGTAATCCTTGTGTCCCCCACACAAGAATGCATTGATTCATCTTTTATACTAACTTTTCAGGTCACAAATGACATAGCAGAGTATAAAGCAAACCTTATTATTCAACAGGTGTACAAAACCTTCCAAGCAAAACATCCAAGGCTGAAAGCATATAGAGAGGAGGTGAAATATAGACCATCTCTTCCTGATAATGTCAAATGCTGGAAAGTTTTTGAAGTAGAGGATCAAATCAATTGGCTTTTTCAAGTCTTTGATAACTTGGTTGATATACACATTGACCAAGAGAAAGAAACCTTTCATAGAAAGGTAAAAATGGTCAGTTTTCAATTTGGTGACTATTTTCTCAAAAGGAATGCATCAAAGGAAGGAGGAGATGTTTTTGATGGCCCATTAAATTGGCTATTCTTTGAAATTTATTTCAGTTAAGGCTTTCAAACCTTGGTATTGTAAATATGTTGTTTTCGAGTTTTTATTTCATGCTAAATAGACTCCATGCCCAATGCAACACTAGGAGGAATATTTGATCTTGTTTTTTACAAGAAAGGCATTGATCTATAGTTCTTGAAACCTCACAGGGAAGCTTTCATCCCTAGAAGGAGCCAGTGTTAGATTTGTTGGCATTTGGCCCAAAAATGGATCCAAAATACTCCCAAAGTCTCCAAAGTTTGCTTAAAATCTTGTAGAGGGATCCAAAAATGCTCTTTGAATCTTCAAAAGTGCTTAAGATCATCCCAAGATCGAAACAAGCAAGGGAGAAGAGCCCTTGGAAGGGAAAAAATGCACTATCAGGAAGCTAAAACACTTCAAAAATAGTAAAAAATCCTTACCACAGGCTTAAAACCAAAGAATGCATAGCTATCATTAGATCTGGCCGATCAACGACCCAAATATAAGCAGCAAATCACAAATCGGTGGTCCCAAGAAGTGGCAATCGGATCTAGACACCGCTGATCAGTGATCGCCAATGATCGTTATCGGTGGGTCGCATTAGCAGAAGTATCGGTAGAGGTATTAGCGGAGTATCGACACAGGTTGTGTGGAACGAGTGATAGCGATCACCAATTCAATGTGGACCGTCGATCACGCACGTAGATCGACGGCCCACATCACATCGCCTGATCGCTATCGGCGAAAACCTTAAGGGGTGGGGCCTTTACATATAAGGGACAGTGGCACAAATGGTGGACCCGATAGGATAATAAGCCACATTTAAGGACTTTTGAACTCTGAAAGGAACAACTTGGAGGGATTTTTATAACATTTCTGTGTTTTTCTGTGTTTAACAGAAGAAGCAGTCACTCTCAGCCTTTAGAGGGAAAATAGAAGCCCAAGGACCCTTCCCACCACATAGCATAATCCGGGAAACATTTTGCAGGGAAAACAGAGGTTGTAAAGTGATCATGGAGCCATAACACATGTAGCTAGCTCGAAACAGAAATATCATGGGCATCTATAGCGCAACACAGCCGTAACAACAAAATCGATCATGGAGAAGACAACATAGCCCATCCCAACAAACATAATGGTCATGGAGCATCTCTGACATAAGAGAGCTCCCAGACAATGCAACAAACTATCCAATATATCTGAAGGTAGTTATTCTTCTGTCAGAAGGTGAAAACCTTCGATCCATGCTTGCTCATAGAGGGGGTCAAACAGTTAAGGGACAGATCAGACAGATTAAGACTCCAAGCCTCTTAGAGCTCAGGAGCATTGTAAATAGGCTATAAATAGCTATTAGTAAGATGTAATACAAGTTCAACCTTTGGAGACTATGGAGACTCTACTCCTCTAGCTTCTCATCTGCATTCCTTAGCAATACAAGCTTCTTTTGTTGTTATATGTTCAATTTCCATTCCTCTTCTATTCGAAGCTTGCACTTGGATAGTTTGTTCATGTTTCTTCTATATCTAATGCCAGATAACTATCATCTTATCTCTATGTTGATAAATTAGACTTGCAAGGTTCTTTACTGCCTCTAGCTAGCCATTTATATGTCTTATTATATATGCGTCTCCCAGTATAGTCAGTAAGCTCATTTGTTGCCTATAGCTAACCATTCATATATGTTCATGTATGCAATCTACTGGTACTTTCAGTATTCTCCATCTATTCATTAAATATACAAACTATTGAACATTATTGGTCTAAAGCCTTGTGTTGTTGAGGGTGTTCATGCATGTTTTGAGTGTGAATAGAGCTGAAATGGTTATCTAACTTGATCCAAACCATCATCCATTCCAATAGTTCTGAGAAGAATATTGAAGATTATATGTTACTAGGCATCTCTGAGTTGCAACCTAGGAGAGTTTCCTGGAGTGATAACAGGGTGCTCCCATGGATTGGTTGGGACCTCCTTGAGGATTCTCACCCATCACAGAACTAACCATTTGTCCTTGATTGACATCAAGAATGCTCATGTCAATTAGTGACTGACCATGCATGCCTGAGAATGGAGGGGGAACTGTAACGTTCCCTACCAGCATGTGCATATTGGGAATTCCCCCAGATACTTGAATCTGGGGGATTGAACTGTACAATGGTTGCTGACCATATTGTTGGTGGATGGGAACCGCGCCCATAGTGCCATATTGAGTGTTATAGGGAGCGTTGTATGTAGCACTTGTCGAAGGTATGCAGTTTGACACTAAAGGGGTTGAACCGAGCATTGGTTGGGTTCCACTCATAGAAGGTGTCATGTGAGTGGTTGTACCTGGGACAAATGGGATAGTGGGGTTTTCCATCGACGATGTTGTGGTGACTGTCGACTGGGGAAGTGGTGGAGGAACAAAAGTGTCCCTAAAATCCCACGACTTGTTAGTCATCAACAGGATAGATGGAAATGTTCCAACTACAAAAGCAGGAAGTACAGGTACCACGGGAGCCATGAATAGATCCAACGGATTCATCAGCGGAGGGTTAAAGGGAGGAAGGAATCCTTCAGTAATGAAATCCTCTGGCAAACTTGAATCGTCAGTTGTCCAAATAGATTCCATGTGAGATCTAGGAGACTGATTGCCTGAAGATGGGGAATCTGGTTCAATGGAGCTCGGTGGATCTTCCACAGTGAGTGGAGGAAGTCCTAGCAATCGTCTAAATTGACGATGAGGGCTGAATGTAGCCACAATGACCGTTAATTTTCATCAATAAATTTTATCATGATATTTGTTAAATTCTCAAATGATAACACTCGGGTACCTAAAAAATATAAAGAATACACTAAGTTGATCAATCAACAAACAGAGGGAAATGACCCTGTCTGATAAGCATTGATCATCAGAGATGAAACCCAGTATCATAGCGAATAACAGAGAGGGCTGGCCAAATGTACAGTTATGGTTACTCTTGAGCTTTGCCCGAACCTCATATTGAGGGGACAAGTACTTTCGTGAAGATGAACACCCTCCCAAAACCTGAAGACAGAATAGGTCCGTCTGTGTTAGGTACCAGGGCAGCTTGCCCCAGTCACCTTGTGTAAGTCCCTAAGAGCTTGGCCACTAAGGATACCTCAAATCATAGACACTACCAAGGGGGACATAGTCACAGACAATACGCTCTGTGGGAAATATACCTGAGTCCCTGACTCAGCTCTGAAATCCCTGAAGGGATCCCCAATACACAGAATACCCAAAGGAGTTACAAGCGAAGGCGGGATACCTTCACTTACAGTCTGATGTTGTCTCATATTTTTCTCCGCTTTTACTAGAGTGGTCCCGGTAGTATGAGTGCAGCAAGAATTTTCTCTCTTTTAATGACACTAGTTTGGGTTTCTAGCCTTGGGCAGTTTACTCACTCTGCCTATCCTAAGATCCTAGCCTGAACTAATGCTTGTTTTCTCAGTAAAGAGTTACTGATTGATTTTAGATAAATTTTATGTTTACTTTTTATTGTATTTGGTAGGGGAGTTGACGTATAAAATGTGATGAGACTCTGACTCAATAAATCATGCGCAAGACAATGCTTTAAAAAAAAATCAATTCGATGAAAACAAGTTGTATTCTACAGGTGAGAGTTTTTCACATATTCATATTCTTTCCATGCATTCTAGTCATTTAACATATGCATAATCAATGGAATCTTTCCAATGTTTTCTTAACAACTACTTGAAATCAAAACTAAAGCAGCATTTAACTAGCTAAACAGAAGAATGAATAAAAAATGTGGATCTTTCTTTCATAAAAAATGCTTTTAATAAAGAAAAAAAAAACTTTTTTCCTAAAAAAAAACTTTTAGGAAACCTATTTTGCTAACAAAATGTAGTAGTAGATCTTCTTTCAGTCCCTGAGTAGGCTTCCTATCCCTTTTCGTTTGCAAACACAGCTAGAAATCAAGGTTTTGGGAGACTAGTGCTCTGTAGCAGTGGCCACAGAGAGTTAATAGGTTCACTAAAGCTCCCTGTGAGCAGACACAGTGCTTTATAAAGCACTATGTAGTCTGCTAACCCGCATTCGTGTGGGAAAATAGTCGAAAATAGGGCTTCTTAGATTAGATTTCGTGATGAATACATGTAGGCAACATGTAGCAAGGTTTTTGGTGGGTCAGAACGGGAATGCAGAAGTATAGGGAGGTCTTAGGAGGATAAAACTAAGATCTTTCCGGGTAAATTGAGAACTAGATGTATAGTCCCCAGTGGAGTCGCCAATTCTACTATAGGATAAAATACATGGTGTATGGAGAATGAAGCTACCCTCAAAGGTCTTCTCGGGACCTTCAATAGACTGTTAGACTATCTACAACCATCACAAAGTTACATGCATGTTCATAAACAATAACTAACTATCAAAGTAGGAGAAGTAGATTACTTCAAGCCTCCATGTAGATTTGCTAGAGAGCACAATCCAGCTAGGTGGAAGTCCCCTGAGTCGGCTCCAGATCAAGTCCTACACATAGAAGAGACAAGCATAATCATAACATACAACTCTGATAACTAATACATGAATACATAAAAGAACATCTAGTTACACATAACTAAGCTACTCATGCTAAATGATAATGGACAAACAACTGAATGAATGACAGTGCCAACACCACGGAGTAGACAGTACAAATGTAGTTCTATATTAATGTTGGAAGAGTGATTACAACCATTTGTTGTATCAACCTTCCCTTACCTCTCCAACTTCTCTCTCTCTCTCTCTTCTTACCAACTTCTTAAGATTTGAGACAATTCTCAACAATCAAGTATGTTGTCCTTTCAAATGCTTTGACCTCCATCACCATAGCCCTAGCTTTGCTTATGTAGCAATTGAGTTAGGGTTGGAAAGTTCATCCTTGAGTTCCCTAGGGTAAAAGCAATGAAGTTGCCATGATTTTCAGCTCTTTCCCATTTGCCTCCTTCATTAGGATTAGAAATCCTCCAAATAGGTCGAATCTGGATGTTTCCTTGCTTTTCTTGAGTGATTTTAGGAACAAATATCTAGATATTTATGAGTCAATTCATTCCTTTGACCCTTAGATCTTCACTAGGATCCACTAACACTATTCATAAACTAGCTACTTGAGTTATTTGGGTCACTAACGCACCCTTAGGCTTGCAAATAAGCTTTATAAAGCAGGTTGTCAGTGCATAGCTAGCGTTAGTGTGGAACAAGGCATGTGATCTTGTTCTTTGCTTCAGCTATTATGTCTTTCCCCTCTGAGTTGATGAGGAGGTCAATTTGTTGGATAACATCGTTCCCACCTCCTCCTTGTCCATCGGGATGTCCTCAATATCTTCCTCCTCTATTTCTAGGTTTATAGCCTTGCCTTTCTCATGTGCAGTGGGCTTTGGTGGGTTTCTCCTTAGTGATGCGCGCACTAGGATAGCAGGTTACTTGCCCTTCTTGTCCCTCAAAGTCTCCTTAGTTGAGGTTCGCTTTGGTCTTGGCATTCTCAGTGATTTAGGAACCTCTGCCAATACTTCAGCCATTTCCGAAGCAACTACTTTTTCTTCTCTTTCCATTTCTTGTGCCGGATCCTCTACTACTTGCTCGGTATTTATAATTTATGGGGGTGCTAACATGATTTTATGCAAGAATTCCTATGTTTTCATAAGCAAAGTCTCAAATGCCTTAGTAGCTATTAGAAGCTCATATTTTTCATGATTCATATGCACTTGAGAACTCAACAACTCAATTCTTAAAATGCCAAGTGTTTCTTGTTAGATAGCCACTTGTAATTTATAGCGCATTTTGAATTCAAATGCGACCGTTCCCCCCAAGTTTGGTTCATTAATGCAGGATTGGATACAAATTTTCAAGAATATGAGCCTACATTTTGCCTTAAATGTCGGCCACCCACTCCATTTGGCCTCACTTCTACCGTCAAATCATGAACAATAACTCTAACGGTCACTTTTCGACCGACTTGCACAATTTCTCCCTGGTTAGCACAGATCCCTCCACGTCGCTGTGGACCCTGTGACGCTTCCTTGCTTCGCACCATCCTCCAATTGCACAACTCCCCAACCCAGGCAGTATAGTTTATAGTCATGTGCCTCCTTTCAGCTGGCTGGACTGTTAAGACTGTGCTAACTTCATTTAGTCACATGGTCGGATCGCTGGTGTATGGCTTCAAGCGACTACCACTCACCTTTCCTGGGAAGGGTTCTCCATTTAATTTGACCAGCTACACCACTCCTCCATCAGTAATTTCCTTAATGACATAAGGCCCTAACCAGTGCATTCTGAATTTCCTTGGAAATTTATCAAACTTACTATCATATAGCAAAACCAGGTCATTTACCTTAAATGAGCCAGCTTAATGTGTCGATCATGCCATGCCTTTTCACGCTGCTTTTGGACCTGCTGATGAAATCCAACCAAAAATATCTCTTCCTCGAGCTCATCCAGTTGTGCAAGCCTCTCCTCCAGGGCTCCATGATCTATCATCCATGTGAGCACTGTTATGCGCAGACTAGGCACAATATATTCCATAGGCATTACTGCGTCAACACCATAGACAAGCCTAAAGGGTGTTTGTCCAGTTAACTTCTTGCATGTCGTTCGATAAGCCCATAATACTGCAGGTATGCATAGGTCCCAATCACTTTGCTGAGCAATGCAAACCTTGGTCAGCGTTCTTTTGAGCACCTTGTTGAATTCCTCCACCGTCCCGTTAGCCTGTGGGTGATAAGGTGTGTTTTTCTGGTGACATACTTGAAATTCTTCCTTTAGCGCATTGATCATCTCATTCAGGAAGTGCATACCACGATCATTCATCAAGATCTTTGGACAACCAAATCATTTTAGTACGTGCTCAAAGAGGAATTTTGCAGTAGTCACGCCTGTGCAATCCTTCACAAGTTGTGCCTCCACCCAACGAGTCAAATACTCCATCGCGGTGATAATGTAGCTTGCTCCTATCTTTCCTTGGGGTAGAATGGGTCCCATAAAATCTATCACCCATTTCTCAAAGGGTTGCAAGGTCATATGTGGATTCAAAGGCATCTCATCCCTCCACGATGGCCTGCCAGTCCTTTAACACACATCGCATGCCTTGCAATATGCTTTTGAGTCCTAATGGAGGGTTAGCCACCACAACCCTGTGCATAGTATCTTCAAGCATAATGTCCTTCAGCGATGCCCCCATGAGCATCTGTGAGATGCTACTTCTTTCAAACTCAGGTACATACCATCGCAATATCTCATCAGACCCATGTTGTACATATGCCCAGCAATGACAAAGAAATCTGCCATGCGCACCACTAATTCCTTCTTCTGTTGGACAGTGTATCCTTCTAGTGCAATACCCGTCGTTAGAAATGTATTATATCCTCAAAATGACCATCTGCAATGCGCACTACAAATAGTTGTGTGTCAGGCAATCCCTCCTCCAAATTAGTGGGCTCTTCCCTTGTTTCAATGCACAATAGATGGTCTAGTCCCACGTTTAGTCGTCCTGGCCTTACAATAAATTTAAAATCATATTCCTAGAACAATAAGAGCCACCTGTAGATTCTCCCCCCCAACATAGGTTTATTAACGAGGTACTTCAGCACGGAGTGATCCTTATACATCTTAAAATGACCTCCCAACAAGTAGTGCCTAAACTATTGGAGCACATACACAATAGCTAACGCTTCATGTTCGGTGGTGGAATAGTTCTTTTACGCTTTGGATCATCTTCAGCTTGCGAACGCGATAGGATGGTCCAAGCCTTCTTTGCCAACTTGTGTCAGCACTGCTCCTAGTGCTATACATGACGCGTTGACATGTACATGAAACTCTTTCTTCTAATCTAGGAAGACTAGAATCGGTGCGGTGACCATCTTTTCTTTTAATATATCCAAGCTCTTCTTGTAGTCATCATTCCAACAAAATGTGACATCCTTCTTCAACAATTTCTCCATAGGCGCGGTGATCTGGGAATAGCCTTTGATAAACTTCCTGTAATATCCCGTATGTCCCAAAGTAGCGCACAACTACTTCACACTCCTCGGGGCCTCCAAGTTCAATATCATGCTATCTTTGCGGGATCTACCATCAATTCTTGTTTGCAAACCACATGCCCCAATAGGTTCCCAAAAGGAACACAAAACAAACACTTCTTGAGACTGAGCACAATCTGGTATCTTCGACAGGGATCTAGCATCAGGTGCAAGCTTTCTAACATGGTCCAGTCATCAAAATATACCTCTAGGAACTTATGAATAAATTCCTTGAATGCAACCAAAAGTACGCGCGAGAAGATCGTAGGTGCATTCTTCAACCCAAACAACATTACGTTGTACTGAAAAAAACCCCACTCAGTCACAAAGATTGTCTTGCTCCTATCCTCCAGCACGATTTTGATCTAGTGGTACCCAGAGAACCCATCAGTGAATGAATATTCTTCCTCACCACATACATTATCCAACACTTCATCAGTGAACAAGGTCGAGAATGGATCATGTAAGCAAGAATCATTCAACTTTCTCACATATCCTTATTTCATCCTTCTGCATTTTCTCCTGTACCACCATTGAGCTTACCCAGTCAAATTCTTCCACACTCTCGATGATTCCTGCCACGAGCATCTTTTCTAGCTCTAATCGAACCTTCTACTTATATTTTGGATTGAGATAGTAAGGTCTTTTCTTAACTGGCTTCGTGTCTGACTTCAATGTAATCTTCATCATTCCTAGGTCCTCGACTATCCCCTTTAGATCCGTAAACTTGGTAGGGAATAGATCCGGGTATTCGTGGAGCGATTCAATGACCTTATCCATCGTTGCATCATCCCATTAGTCTCCAATATTCATGAATTTGGGTTCCTCCTCCATACCAATGTTTACTTGTTTCATTTTCAACAGCACGGTTATGTCAGGGTTCTCAATCTGTGGTCCTTCAACCTTGAGGTGACCTTCTGTTTTCGAAATGTTAATCTTCTGTGGATCCTCATCTTCTTCTTCTACGGTCATGTTATAGCATTCCAACGCATGACTTAGTTGAGTAGCCCACTCAGGCTGAGTAAGGTCCAAAGGATCCTGTGGTATTCGAAAGATAGTTGCTTTCACTTCTTGTAGTGCCTCATTAATACAATCAAGCTTGTCTTGAAAACTAAATGTCATTATGAATACCTCGCGCAGAATATCCCATTCACCTGTACCATGTCGAAGCTCTGTTTCGACGTACCAATTCATTGGAACGGCATACAAAGTGTGACAGAACAAATGCACCCATTCAGGTTGGGGCTTTTCTCCATAAGCCTGGGCCCATTTGGCCAGATGTCCGTGCAGATCATCCTGTCCATCATACTTGTCTGCCATTTGCATCTTAGGCTTCCCAAATTGTGTTCTCATCATGCTCCTACATTCACACCAATCATCAAAGATTCCCCTATGCATACCCCACCATCTTGCAGGTGTAACGCGCAGTGCCCAGTCCAGTGCATGGAAGCATTGCTTTTCTAGTACCTCTCTTTCAAATGCATCCAAAAAGATATCTACCTCATTCATACCATCATAAGTAGGCATATTTATTACCTCTGAGGACACAACGGACAATGATTGGGTCATCATGTTGCAATTTAGCGTATCCACTTCATGTAAACAATTCTGCCAGCATCTTAAATCTTCATCAGAGTCCGAAGTGCAGGAACTCTCATTATCCCAGGTAATCCGCTCATCCGTAATGGGATTCACCCAATCTTGATCTCGAAATGTTATCTTATAGATACAGTCCAAATCGTCATCACTCTCATAATTGTAGATTGGTTCAGTATAGCACAATCCGTCAATAAAATCTAGGGGTACTATTACATGTAGCAATTTATTCTCAAAGATCATCTTCTGATTATTTAGATTGATTACCCCATTCATATCTATAGCATAGTCAATTCCCAGGAGTGCGGGATAGGGATTGTTGTCATCCACTATCTCTATTACTTCGAAGTTAGCGAGCGCGCTCGTACCTTGAATATCCACAGTCACCCCCTGCAGCCACTCCATGGGGATGATCTTCTGCTGATTGGCCATCCTCCGCTGAATTGGGGACCACTGCAGTGCGGGTCTCCCCATTCGTTCCCAAATCTTCTTTGGTAGAACGTTCGAATCTGACCCCAGGTCCAAAATAACCTGATCCATTTCATACTCTCCTATCTGCATGGTCAGTCTCATCTCTCGTCCCGTTTTTGTTTTATGCTTGCTAATCTTTCGTCCTACACGCGGCTCACCCAGCTCAGTTCTAGTGCATCTATTGATAATCTCTTGTAACCCTTTCACAGCCTTACTATCGCAAAGTAACTTCATACAGGTCTACAAGAAAGTTGTGAGCATAGAGGGGTCCATCTTCCACTCAAGCTTATCCTTGCTTCCTGAGGTGGAGGCCTTAGTGAAGCTCTTCTTAGTTTCCATGAAGGTTTCACCCGCGTGCTCAAAATCGAACTCAGCCTCCTTCGTCGGAGCTTTGTGGACCCATGTACTGTCTTCTAGCTAATTCCCCTTGTCATCTCCTATCGCGATTCCAATCTTGAGCACTATATTTATGTTTGTATCCTCTTCATGCGGCTTAGATCTCATCATCTGCAAGTTCTGAGTTGACGGAAGTGGTAGCGCCCCTTTGTCACGTATCCTAGCTATCAGAGTAGGACAATCTTCCATTTCATGATCAAACAGCATGCAATACTTGCAGACGGATGTGTTGGGTTATTGCAATCATGGGCATAGTGTCCTGGTACTTTGCAATTGTAGCAGATCAACTGTCCTCGACCTCTACCAGGTCCTACCCCACCTGGGCCTCGTCCGCGCCCTTGAAATCCTGTCTGCACCATCCCTGCGCTCTAGTCAAGGAGCCGTGTTTCTGCCTGAACCCTATAGGCGGGAGTTTTATCCATAATCAGTGCATAACTCCTTCAATTATGCTCACCATGCCCTACTGACCTACAAAAGTTGCATAATCGTTGTTGCAGTGTCTGTACAAACTTTTGTAGCAAATGACAGTTATCCATGGCATGTTTTCCTGCTACCTGACAGATAGCGCACCATAATGCAGGCCCCGTGCTAGGTCCTGCTTGAACTTCTGGTCTTAAAGGCATCGGTCCTCCTCTTGCAATATAGTTCGTAAAGACTGGGAAATGGTCCTTGTCATGCCCCTGACTCTTGCATTTGAAGCACCATACCTCCTCGCACACCTCTGGTTGAACTGTCCTATCCTGCTTTAGACTTTGCATCTCAAGGCATAGGTTCTTCAGATACGCATGGATTTGTTTAATCCCTAGGTTTGGATCTTGCATTAGAGTTCCATGTAGTCTCATGGAAATCTCCAAGGCCTCTGCCTGAGTGGTTATCTTCTGCTACTATAGCGCGACCCTTAAGTGTGGCAATAGTGAAGCCACAAACCACTCACGATGTTGTCCATTTGTCAAATTCATTTTGGTTTTACAAATTGTACACTTCAACCTCTGATCTAGTTCCTAAGGTGTCTTGCCTAGTTACATCATGATTTCTTTGAATACCACAATCGATTGTGACTCAGATTTAGTTCTACTGAATTCTCTATTCAGTGTTGTCTGGATGTCTGCCACTCCAACATTCGGGTTGTCATTAGTGTACTTGATATAGCAGCTTAGTGCACAATCTTGCAAAGCACTAAACAATGTTGCCTTCTTTATATGATCATTTATAACACCTTGAGCTTCCCATACAGCTTTCACAATGAAACAGAATTGGTTTGGGTCCTCATTTCCCAAGCCTCTGAACAAAGGTAGCTTGACTGAATTTTCCATACTGGACTGCGATGGAGGTGGAGGTGGTACGGGTGAAGTCGCAGGTGATGGTGGTGAAGTTGGAGGTGATGTGGATAGAGGTGGTATTCGCAGGAATCCTTGTCTTGTTAAATGAATATCACTCTACAGAGAAACCTTCGCTATCCCTTCCTCATCACCTCGCAGAGGTGAAATCAATGGACCATACTCCAGACCCTTTTTTCCTTCATTCCTGTAAGTTTTTTTTCTTCGCATAGTTCCGAACATCAAGGTAGCTGCATAACCCATTTTTCGCACAATAGCATTTTAATCTAGGTATTCAAAGATTTCACGTACTTACCTCACGATCCTCTGAAAAAACATCGCTATAGCTGACTAAGGTGTCAATCGCGAATTTGGTCACAAACCCTCCTATGACACGATCGATTCAATGATTGACAACGTGAGTGATCTTGTCCTCAGATACTTTCAATTTCTGTACTAGCTCTGGGATCCAAACAATAAACCATCAAGTTTCCACCTTCCTTGGCTATATGTTAGCTTTGTGATCCACTCGTATAGCTCAATTGGGAAGGAGCAAAAAAATATCTCATGGATCTCTATATACAGGTATCTGTCCAACAACTGTTTATTTGTTAGTCGTGGGTTTTTGTTCTCCTACATCACGAATTTGGGGATCTTCCTATCCAACCAGTCCCTGATCTCCTTCTTAGTTGGATTCCAATGATTCGACATCACACATCTCTTATGTAGATTTCCAGTCTTGGCAACAGAACCATTTATTGGCTTGAGAGGGCCTGACCCAGGTTCAACATTAATTAGCCAAACAAATTCCTACACTACTGGCCCTTTCAACATCAGCCCGTGGAGCGCAAACTGAAGTCTCACCCGAAGTAGTATGGGGGATGTTGGAACTATAGAATTTTGTAGATTTTTTCCTACAAATCAGCTAGATTTGATACCATGTAGAAATTTTTCTACAAATTAGCTAGCTCCGATACCATGTAGAAATTCCCCACCTATAGATCACTTGGTAATGCAATGTAGTAAAGCAAAACACTTGATCTACTTCTACAAACAATTTAGTGGAAGCTTAATCAACCATGAGCAACATCAATAAGAACACATATAACTGATATGGAGAAATCAATCACACATAACACAAGATATATCTGGGGGAAAGCACCAGCATAAAACCCCAACCATGTATTATCAATCAAGTGGAAATCCTCTTCACAGTACAAAAAGAATCAGCTCTCAAGCTATCCTACTCTCTCTGTAATCAGAAGATCCTAATGATCTTCAATCAGAAGATGAAAATCGTGGACTACCTAGGCCTCAATATATAGGCCACAAGTCCTCCAATCTCTTATAATAGATCATTCTCCATGCAAGGAATACTTACTAGAAATATCCAAGAATCTGATAGTACATTGTCCCTCATCTGATCTCAACTGGGTCTCTGACAGAACTGACATGCAATAGTTATCCATGAGTGAGTTCTCAATTATCTAAAATAATAGTTATCACATGCATGCAAGCATTAACAAACTATATTTTATTATTTTAGCAACTTGTTAAAATAGTCTAATTGGACTTGACTAATTAGAACTAAGTCCACTGATTCTCTCATTATAGAACTGAACCTTATCTCCTTTAATCAAGGGATAAATTCCTAAATCAAGAGAGAAAATAATTGCATGATCTCACAAAGACTTCAAGTTTAATTTTCCATAACTAATTAACTCATGAAGATTGATTAATTAATATTTTACACTACTGTGAAGACCAAAATTAATTTTACTTCCTATAGATAGACTAGGGACTACTATAAATAAAAAGGGACCCAGAAATGCTATTTTCATAACTTTCTATTTTTAGCAGTTTCACCTGTCACCCAATGTGGCCAATGATCTCATTAGTCAAATGTGCTATTTTTAGACATGTTATTTTTAGTAGGTCTATTTTTAGCACATTCTAAATTTAACATTTCTTGTTGCACAATTTTCAACACTCCCTCTCAACAAGAAAGGATTTCTCTCGAACCCGATCTTGTAACTCTAGAATGTTCTGCATGCAACACATCTACCCAGTCCACTTGCTCCAACAACACTTGGAACAAAAACACTCCCAACTGACCACTCTGTTGGGATAGGAACATACTCTGATGTTGAAGCTCTACTTGCTGCTGACAAGTGCTCCCTCTCTGACATATACACTACTGCAACATCTCCATGCATCTCGCACCATTGCAAACCTCTTTATGCCACCTAGCATCGTGCAAAACACTTGTGCCTCTTGCATTGCTGCAGCCTGCTAGCTATGCGCTGTCCTGGGATTCCCTGCACTGTTGCTCTCTCTGCCGCTCCATCCGCATTTATCTCTACCCAATCAGTCAGTTCCTACTACTCCACATTGGGGCTCCCATAGCAAGGTCTCATCCAAGAGGTTGGGTACCTCAAAGATCCTACCCCTCCTCTTTGGGACAATCACTCTATATCGCTCCACCTCCTTCCTGGAGGTATGGCTGCATGTGATCCCTCAGCCCACCTGGCTCAAAGTTTCCCCCTACTGGAGGTCTCTACATGAGTAGATGTCTCTACTCGATCTCTACTCAGCTTCCCCTATTGTGGCTACTCCACAACCTCCTAAAGCTGCTGCACTAATCATGGCTCCTCCACAATTGTTTGAGACTTCTTTTGGCTTTGCATGTTGAGAGGTAATTTACTCTCCCTCTCAACCACCAAGTATCTAACCTTTGCCTTGCTCCTCAAGGCTTTGCATGCATTTTTTACCTCAAATGCATATAGGTTCTTGGTTAGCTCACCAATTTATTTCCACTTTCCTGCCGTCACGAAATTTTCTAGAAAAGGAGCTGATTTTAAATCAGCGATATCTCCCTCATCCGAACTTCGATTCAGCTGATTTTTTTTTGGGTATTTTTCCGCAAGAAATCCAAAACTGCTATTTATTTCTAAAAATTTTGTACAAAAATTTTCAAATCTGCTCTACAAACTCTTAGCCTAAAACTCAAAACTTTGAAATTTCCTCTCAGTATATTATTCTTGCTTGATCACCTGTGCTCTGATACCATGTAGAATTTTGTAGAATTTTGCTACAAGTCAGCTGGCTCTGATACCATGTAGAATTTTGTAGAATTTTTCCTACAAATCAACTAGCTCTAATACCATGTAGAATTTTTTCTACAAATCAGCTAGCTCCGATACCATGTAGAAATTTCCCACCTGTAGATCACATAGTAATGCAATGTACTAAAGCAAAACACTTGATCTACTTCTACAAACAATTTAGTGGAAGCTTAATCAACCATAAGCAACATCAATGAGAACACATATAACTGATATGGAAAAATCAATCACACATAACAGAAGATATATCTAGGGGAAAGCACCAGCATAAAACCCCAACCATGTATTATCAATCAAGTGGAAATCATCTTCATAATACAAAAAGAATCAGCTCTCAAGCTATCCTGCTCTCTGTAATCAGAAGATCTTGATTATCTTCAATCAGAAGATGAAAATCATAGACTACCTAGGCCTCAATATATAGGCCACAAGTCCTCCAATTTCCTATAATAGATTCTTATCCATGCAAGGAATACTTACTAGAAATATTCAAGCATCTAATAGTACATTGTCCCTCATCTGATCTCAACTGGGTCTCTGACAGAACTGACATGCAACAATTATCCATGAGTGAATTCTCAGTTATCTAAAATAATAGTTGTCACATGCGTGCAAACATTAACAAACTATATTTTATTATTTTAACAACTTGTTAAAATAATCTAACTGGACTTGACTAATTAGAACTAAGTCCATTGATTCTTTCATTATAGAACTGAACTTTATCTCTTTTAATCAAGGGATAAATTCCTAAATCAAGAGAGAAAATAATTGCATGATCTCACAAAGACTTCAAGTTTAATTTTCCATAACTAATTAACTCATGAAGATTAATTAATTAATATTTTAAACTATTGTTAAGACCAAAATTATTTTACTTCCTATAGATAGACTAGGGACTGCTATAAATAGGAAGGGACCCATAAATGCTATTTTAGAACTTTCTATTTTTAGCAGTTTCACCTCTCACCCAATGTGGCCAATGACCTCACTGGCTAAACTACTATTTTTAGACATGCTATTTTTAATAGGTCTATTTTTAGCACATTCTAAATTTTACATTTCTTGTTGCACATTTTTCAACAGGAACCAAGTTTCTACACCCTAAGATGGTTGTGATGTCATTTGATTCCATATATCCCTACCTTCGTACAGGTTGCTTTGCTCTAGGGCTTGCAAGATGAGCCATTTATTCCGTCCTTCAATACCACAATGAAAGGGTATGATCGACCTTCGCGCAACCCTAGCCTGCTACTCAAGTAATTTTGTGTTGCTATGGCAGCGTGTCGTGCAGATTCCCTAATTAATCTAAGTGACTTGGTTATCTTATCAAACAATTATAGTTAACACTGCGTAAACAGATATTCGTAAATTCATTCAATTATTCAATGTAATTGCATTAATTCGCGCATCACATAAGCATAATAAAGGAAATTCATACATAACATATTAAGATGCATTAACATAACAAAGACATTGAAATTGCAGAATATTTCTCTTTATTGATATCTTCCAAGAGTTTACAAACTTTATCCACCTTGTGAACACAGCTGCAGGGGTCCATGCACTCAGCTACGGAGTTCTACCCTAAGCCTTTGCGCACTTAGCTGCAGAGCCTCTACCTACGCTACAACCCAAGACTTAAACTTCTTACTTCAGAGTTACAACTCTCTTACATTGTGTGTCTAACTACTTAAAGCTTAGCTCTTTTTATACAATCTCGTGGTCCACTGACCATGGGTAAATCTCTTACAGCGAACTTTACTTTACAAAACTAAGGGAGGACCACCCTTTATGAAACATGACACATTTACGCTCTACGACCACAAAATGTAGAGACTTTACAATTTTATTACAAAATTTGACTCAAACATGGGCTTTTAGTCCCAAAACTGTCCTTGGGGGATCCTGCTCCCAACAGCTACTCTCTCAAATTCTCTATTATAATTAATTAATGGAGAAATGAACCACATACAATATTATGCAAAGACAAATATAGAAACACATAAAATAAGAGAGACATAGATATATTTAGTTCAGTCAATTTGGGCTATGTCCATGAAGAAACAACTAATCCTTCCTTTTACATAATCCAACAAAACAAAGAAATACAACGTACAACAAATCCGTTGTAATTTCCTCCTCTCTCACACAACCTTCGCTCTCTCTCTCTCATTCAAAATAATAATGATCCACAACAACAATACAATTCCCTCATATAAACCGACGATTTCCTTCAAGGGAAAAAAACCCTAAATTAACATAACTTCTACTATTAGATCATTTGCCTAATGAACGACCTAGATTGACTGCGAAATTGCAATATTTTACAAGGAAATTTTACATCTACTTTTAGCTTCAGGGGTGTTGCCCCTGAACCCCCGCTAAGAGGAAAAGTCCCCCCTAGGTGGAGGGGTGTATAGTCCTCCTAGGGTACACACCCAACTAAAACAAACCCTCTGAATTAGGAAGATAATTAGGGTCCACACCCAACAATCCTCCACTTGGAGACTGATTATATCAACTCCACCACTACCTCATTTGTTGGGAAATGCTTCCACTTTCAACTTGGTTGTTTCTCATCTTCATCATCATCCTTGAAGACAAATTTAAATTGAATAGAATCCCAATTTCTCCCTGGTTATAACTTTTGTTAATATATTTGCAGGATTCTGGCTAGTGTGTATCTTTTCCAGGTTCAATTGTCCATCTTCCAACACTGACCGTATGTAATGGTAATTGAGTTGTATATGTTTAGTCTTGGAATGAAATTTTGAGTTCTTTGCGAGATGAATGGAACTTTCGTTGTCATTGTATAACCTTCCCATCTCCTTCTTCTTTCCCAATTCATTCATAAACCTTTGTAACCAAATAATTTATTTATTAGCCTTTGTAGCAGCAACATACTTTGATTCCGTTGTTGAAATTGCAATAATGTTTTACAATTTTAAACCCAAATGACATTTGTTCCACCTATAGTAAACACATACCTTTTGTTGCTCTTCCTATTATCTCTATCACATGCCATATCTACATCAACATGTCCTTGTAGAGAAATTTTTGAACCACCAAAGTATAATTCTTGATTTGTGGTACCTCTCAAATATTTGAGAATCCACTTCACTGTCATCCAATTCTCCTTTCTTGGATTGTCTATATATCTTCTTACAACTCCCACTACATGTGCAATATCCTTGTGAAATCCATTACATACATTAAGCTTCCAAATGTTGATGCATATGGAACTTTAAACATATAATTCATTTATTCCTGGGTCTTGGGACACATTTCCTTACTTAGTATGAAATGGCTAGCCAAAAGTGTACTAATTGGTTTTTCATTCTGCATATTAAATATTTCCAACACCTTTTCTATGTACTCACTTTGAGACAATGTTAATTTGTGATTTTTCCTATCTCTAGTTATTCTCATAATAAGGACTTGTTTTGCAACACCCAAATCCTTCATTGCAAATGAATTTTCAAATTTTCTTTTGAGCACATTTATTTATTGCATGTTACACCCTGAAACAAGCATGTAATCTACATACAATAGCAATATAATATAGTTGTCATCATTTTTATTTTTAAGATAAACACAATGGTCAAAAAGAAATCTAATATAACCTTGTTCAGACAACAACCTGTCAAATTTTAGATACCATTGTCTTGGAGCCTGTTTTAAGCCATACAAACTCTTCTTCAATTTTCACACTAATTTCTCCTTCTCTTTGACCTCATACCCTTGTGGTTGTTTCATACATATTTTTTCCTCCAAATACCTATGGAGAAAGGTTGTCTTTACATCTAATTACTCAAGATTTAATATTTTTTTGCCACTAGACTTAAAATAGTTTTTATTGAAGTCATTTTAACAACAAAAGAAAAAATTTCATCAAAGTATATACCTTTCTTTTGTGTAAACTCCTTCACCATATGTCTAGCCTTATACATTAGTTTTACTCCATCTTATTCCTTTAACGTGTAAACCCAATTATTCTTTAATGTTTTTTTACCTATAGGTAACTTGACGAAATCCCAAGTCTAGTTATGCATCAAGGAGTCAATCTCTTCTTTCATAGCTTGCTCCCACTTCTTCCTGGTTTCTACCTGCATTGCTTCTTCATATCTTTATAGTTCACCATAATCAGTCAACAATACATAATATAATGAAGGAGAGAATTGTTCAGGGGGTCTACTTATCCTGGTAGATATTCTAGCACCACTCTCAGGTGTTTGAGGTGTTTGTTATTGTTGTGGTTGGTGTTATTGTTTTGGGTTTTGATAATTATAATTTTCGGACACCTTTACTTTTTCTGTGATCTCATCAAGCACTATGTATTCTTTGTTTTCCTTTTCCTATTTCTTTTCCTGCATCCCCTTATGACTCATGTGCCCAAGCCTATGATTCCATTGGAGGTTAAACCATTAAGAGAATTATAAATACCATTGCATAGATACAATTTACCAACATTTTCTCCTTTCGCTATTACTGGGGATCCTTTAGTTCCCTTCGCAATTTTGTCTGTGAAGGTAGTTACGCAACCTTCACCACCTAACTACCCTATTGAGATTATATTTTTATTTAGATTTGGAACATGCCTTATCTCCTTCAATAGCCATTGTTTTCCATTTTGTGGCTTTATAAAAACCTTACCCATTCCAATGATTTTACAGGTTTATCATCACCCAGATGAACCTGTTCAAAATATCCTTGAACATAATCATGAAAATGTTTCCTATCAGGTGTGGCATGGAATGAGGCCCCTAAATTTACCACCCAAGCATCAATACTATTCTTTAATGAAAGAATCAAAGAATCTAGCAGCACATCACCTGTCACATTTGCTTCATGATTGTTCTCTTGTTGTTCATCTCCTTCTTTTCCCTTTTGAGATTTGCAGTCTTTCTTCAGGTGTCCTTTCTTCCCATATTTCCAGTACGTTATCCCTGATCTGGATTTGGATTTTCCTTTTCTTTACTTACTGCTTTTTCATGGGCTCCTTCCTCTTTCCATTTTTCTCCCCCTAGTCCTTTCATTCAAAGAATTACCTCATGTCTCACCATGGCTTTTCCATCACATTTCTTCACTAAGGATGACACCAACAACATCATCAAACTTTAAAGTACTAGATCCAAAAACAGAGTTACTAATATCCATAACTAAGCCGTTCCAACTTTTTGTCAATGAGCACAGAGATAACAGAGCCCTAAATTCATCATCAAAATTTACCCCTACAAAACTTAACGGACTTGTAACTGTGTTAAATTCATTTAAATGATTAGCAACAGGTCCACCTTCTGACATCTTCATATTAAATAGGTGCTTCATAAGAAATACCTTATTTGAGACCAAGATTTTTCATATAGTTTGGTTAATGTCATATTTAAACCTTTTGTTGTCATTTCCTTTGAAATGTTGAAATTCACTAACGTTGCCAGACACAGTTGTATTGTTCCTAGTGCCTTTCTATCAAGAAGGTCTCATTCTCCATTCATCATACTTGTCAATTTCTTTGATTTCCAGCTCAATGGTAGATATAAATCTCTTTATGAAAATAATCTTCCATCTGTATATTCCACAAATGGTAGTTTTCACTGTTAAATTTCTCGACCCTAAACCTACCATCTTTCGTCATTGCCCCCACTCGAACCAGGAACCCTTCTTTTCTATGAGTTTATCATCCAAATAAACCTTCGGCTCCAATACTAGTTGTTAGAAATTAATTATCGAAGCAATAAAACACATACAATATTGCAGAAACAAAAATACATAAACACATAAAACATTAGAGACACAAATATATGTGGCTCACCCAATTTGGGCTACATCCACGAAGAAACAACTAATCCTTCTTATTATATTATCCAACAAAATGAAGAGATACAACCTACAATAGATTCGTTGTAATTTCCTCTTCGTTCTCCCATAGCCTCCTCCTCCCTCTCTCTCTCTCTCTCTCTCAAAATAATAATGATCCACAACTACGATACAATTCCTTATATAAACCAATGGTTTCCTTCTAGGGAAAAAAGATCGTAAATTAACATAACTTTTACAATTAGATCATTTGCTTAATGAAGGACCCAGATTAACTATGAAATTACAATATTTTACAAGGTACTTTTACATCTATTTTTAGCTTCGAGGGCTCGCTAGCCCCTCAACCCCCCATCCGAAGGGGGTGGTCCTCCTCGGACTCCCGTGGGGGAACAAGTCCCCCCCATGTGGAAGGGTGTACGTTCTCCTAAGGTATACACCCGGCAGAAACAAGACCTCTGGATCAAAAAGATAATCAGACTCCACACCCAACATTCTCTATTAATGTCTACACTTTATATCTCCCATTTAAACTCCAATAGACAAATATATAAATTAAAGATGGAATAACACCTTCTCTTATTACTAGTTCACTCTGATAAAAAATAATTATATGAAATAATGTCGGCCACTTCCCTGTTATTGTTTAAGGTTATGTGTTTCAAGTAATTCCCATAGCCAAAAACACAACATTTTGTTTCAATGATTATTGCTCTTCCCTCTATAGTACCAACTACGTTATTCAAAATTATAATGCATTTATCTCTAAATTCATTATCACTAAAAAATATCTGAACCATTTTAGATACAGCTGTCGCAAATTGGAAAGAATATTTAGGAAATCGGGTCTACAACACCCATATTCTGATTCCTAATTTTCCTATAAAAATATGGTATATTGTGAACAACCTAATTTTCACTTTCAAATGCATGCATCTTGGGCATCGTCAATTTTGATTTACTTTTATGCATTCATTCATGAATGAATGAATGAATTAATATTTATATATATTATTATATATATTATATAATTTATGATAGATCCAAAGAAGAATAGAAAGAAGATCTAAATATTGGATCGAAGATTTGGCTCCTCGAGTCGTTTCAAAATTCACAACAGATCAGCAAACCTGTGTAATAATAATAATAATAATAATAATAATAAACGTTACAATTATTTGGTTGCATACCTCCCTTTGGCACTTTACTTTCCCATAGAGTGAGAGTGACAGTGACGGTCACGGTCACAGGGACAGGGACACGGATTGCATCATTCCCACTCTAAAAACACCACAAGAGAGAAATAATAAACAAAACTAAAATGGTGGGTGAAAAGAAAAATACACGCATCTTCTTCAAGTGTGCATATTGTTATCATGGAATTCATATGATAAGTGACCGTGCACTTTAATAACGACGTTATTTTAATGTGATGTGACTGCCTTTTAAATTAGTATCAACTCTACCCAAGATTATTTATTTGAATGAGCATTCAAAATGGTTTATGGCGTTTATGATTTTTTAAATAATATATATAAATATTATATGAGCCACGTGTATAGTTTTCCTTTGGTTCGTTTATGTGTGGTATTATGTGAAAATAAGGTTTGTGCTAATTTATTTTTATTTAAAATATCACTTACTATAATTATAAAGAATTATTTTATATTATCTATATTTTAGAATGGTTATTATTATATAAAATAAATTTTGTAAAGGGAAATGGTGATCAACTCGATTATTTAGAGTGAATTGTTGAATATTATTAAAGTTACCCAGGGCAAAATTCATTAAAAAGATTATGTAGGGATGTAGAAGATTAGTTATATTCGTTATATTTAGATATAATTTTTAAATTTAAATTAGTTTGTAGGAAAAAATTGATAACTGTGAGAAATAATTGGAAGATCTATCAATATGTAACATTGGTTGTAAACAATAAGATTCTTATTTGGACAATGGTATAAGAGAGGGAGTTAATATTTTATTTTTTCATTTTTTTTTAGAGTTTTTTTTGTAGATTCAATTAAGATTTTTTCTTGTTTTATTTTCAATATTCCTTCTCAACAAGAAAGGGAGTATCAGATACCCCAATCATGCCTTTATGGAACTCGAAATTGCCTCTTGACAGTGCCTTAGTCAAGATGTCTGCATCATGTTCCTATGTAGGAATGTACTTCAACAACAAGATTCTCCTCTACACACAATCTCGTAGAAGGTGATACCAGATGTCAATATGATTGGACTGATCATAAAAATTGGATTCCCAGATAGTTTGATACAACTATAATTGTCACGGTAAACCACTGCAGGATCCATCTATTGACCAAATAACCCAACAAGGATCTTCCTCATCGAGATAGCCTCACAAGTTGCTTGACTAGTAGCTATGTACGTTGCTTTTGCCGAACTAAGTGCAACTAATCTCTGCTTCCACTGTACAAGGAAACTATTGCTGACCCAATGCTGAAGATTCCCCCCAATGTGTTCTTCCTGTTTAATGGACTCCCTACCCAATCTGCATATGTGAAGCCTTGTAGCTTCACTCCCTCTATCCATCTATACCAAAGGCCAAACTGAGTGGTGCCTTTGAGGTATCTCAACACATGTTTAGCTTCCTTACAATAGATTTTGGTTGGCTTAACCATTTCTTGACTAAGCTGGTCAACTGCAAAACACATGTCCGGTCATGTGTTCACCAAGTACATAAGTGAAGCCACAATCTGCCTGTAAATAGTATCCTACACTACTTCACTTGAAGTAGCATCTTCCTTCCTCTGATAGCCTGCTAGAGGAGTCTCCATGGGATTGTTGCTCTCCATGCGAAACTTCTTCAGTATCTCGTTGGCATACTTTCCCTGAGAGACAAACAATTCCTCATCTCCTTGCCATACTTCCATACAAAGGAAATAATGCATGAGCCTCAAGTCCTTCATCTTGAATTCTCTTGCAATATCCTCTTTGCAAGATTTGACCAGCTTCTCATCACCTGTTAGAATTAAATCATTGACATACAATACTATAATCAATCATTTACCTTCAACCACAATATGGTAAAGGTTTGCATCTGCTTCACTTTTGGTAAAGCCCAACTTGGTGAACTAGTTATCGATCCTAGTGTACCAAGCACAGGGTGCTTGTTTCAATCCATACAACACTCACTTGAGTCTGCACACATGCGAATCTCTATTGAAGGTCTCAAATCCTTCCATCTGCTCAATGTACACCTCTTCCTCAAACACTCCATTGAGGGAGGTTTTCTTTACATCCATCTGATGTATCTTCCATCCCATTTGCACTGAAAGTGCTAGAATACATATAAATGACAAGTACCTTTTTACTAGAGAAAATGCCTCCTCGTAATCAATTCCCTCCACCTGAGAGAACCGCTTAGCAAAACATTTGGCCTTGTGTTTCTCGACACTCCCATCTGTTGCTTTCTTCACCTTCTATATCCACCTGGAACCTACCATTGAATTGTCCTCTAGTCTTCAGACAACTTCCCAAGCATTGTTCTTGATAATGGAATCATATTCCTCTACCATGGCATCAACCCATATTGGTGGTTTCACTACTTCTTCGAATGAGGATGCCCCAGTCTCTACCCTCTCGCTCATCGGAGCCATATAGCCAATCTACCGATATGGTGACCTCCTCTTCCTGCGCTGTAATGCGAGTGCTCCAACATTCTCTCTAGCATCATGCATTAATTGATTAGCTTCTTCAATGTGCTCCCTTCCATCTTTGGATGTCTCTACATGAGTGGCTGCTTCCACTCTCTCCTCCTCTAAATTTGATTTCTCCACATCATCTTGAAGCTCTTCCTTTCGTTATAAAAGCACCACCATCTACACGTAACTGAAGCTCCCTCTCAAGGGAACATCTCATGGCCTTCTCTTCATCGAACTTCATATCTCTACGAACAACTTCCATCATGTGAGATGGAAGGTACACCCGATTGTTGTGAGGTGTTTAGTGTACGCCACAAATATGCCAAACTCAGCTGTCGGCTCTAGATTTTTCCTTGCATCCTTGGTAATGTGAGAGTAAACTGAGGAACCAAACATCCTGAAGAGTGATACATCTAGTTTCTTCCCTGAAAAATCTTATTCTAGTGTACTCATCCCGAGAATCCGATGAGGACTCATGTTCTGCACATATACAGTTGTGTTGCATGCTTTAGCCCACAAGTGCAATGGTATGCCCTGATCATGTAACGATGCTCAGGCAACACCAACAATATTTTTATTCTTACTCCTATCCACCCCATTCTATTGTGGGTTATGGGGTTCTATTAACTCTCGTCGAATGCCATCTGATGCAAAAGAGTTCTTGAACTCATTTAACACATATTCTCCATTGTTATCTCTCGTGAGAGCATTTACTTTCTTCCTGTTTCTTTCTCAACAAGTTCTTTAAATTCAAAAAAAAATTAAGAATGTCTAGTATTTCTTCTACATGAAGAATATCTAGCACTTACGTGAGAAATCATCTACAAATATCACATAATACCTGTGCTTGGTCATGGAGGCTATTGAGAATGGTCCACACACATCTGAGTGAACTCTTTCAAGGATTTCTTGCGCTCGACTGCTCTTATCATGAAAGGTGGCTTTGGTGTACTTCCCTAATGTACGCCCTTTGCATGTATCACACTGCTTTAGTGCACCCTTGGGAAGTCTTATACAAATCTGCTACATGATCTACAAATCTCCATGGTGCAAATGGCCAAGTTTCCTATGCCATAATCCACTAATGTATCAGCTCTACACCTTCTCTGCTTTTGTGCTCAAGGAAACATAATCTTCTACATCCAACTTGTAGAGGTTCTTTACTTGAACCCCGATCTGGTTCACTTATCCTATGTCTATGTGACAAAGGAAAGCATTTCCTTTTCTAAATATCACATTGTAGCCATGGTTTTCCATCATAGAAACTGAAACTAAATTCTTCTTCAAACCTGGAACATACATGACATATTTTAATGTGAGAGTAGAACCAAACTCCCTCTGAAAAGAAACAATACCGATACCGGTTTCATTATACCTTTCATTATCTCCCATCTTGATGTCCATCTAGATGTCCTTCTCATCCAAGTTACTGAAAATTTCTTTGTTTCTTGTCATATGGAATGATGCTCCACTATCCATATACCACACACTACCCATCACCAATGTCACCATGCATGCAATGAGGGTGAAATTCAACTTGAATTGTGAAGTAAGAGCTTCACCTTCCGGTCCTCCTGATGGCTTCTTACTGGCCTTCTTGTGTGGACACTTTGTGGCATAGTGTCCCAACTCATGACAATGAAAACATTTAATCTTCGACAAGTCCTTCTTATTGCCACCCTAACTGGAATCTCCTTTGGATTCTGTTATGCTTCTATACCAATAGGTGTCATATTTCATGATTGACACTGATGAACTCTCTAATATGTTCATACCTTCTCTTGATGCAAAGGTTTTCCATATTGTGACAAAATAAAAAAATTTAAAAAATGTAAAGAGGGTATGCCCTAAAAGAAAAATCAAAGGCTAAAAAGAATAAATTGGTCAAAAAAATGAAAGAAATGAGCCCCAAACAAAAAGACTAGGAAAGTGTGCAAGTCCAAAATGCCACTACTATTTATTTTCTGTAATAATCTGATGGTGTGCAGCTTGTTGATTTATGCCACCATTGATGAATGGCTAAACAGTTTAATCTTGGCTAGCTCATGTTTACATGACTAACTCCCCTTCATACTTTTCCCTAAATATTCACTAATTCCGCCCAAAGTATTAAGGCCTGTGCTTAATATCACTCATAAACCACTCATTCCATTTCATAAAGATTGCCCAAGTAAAACCTTATTTTACTTAGGAAAATGGCCACCTTTCTCATATAAACCCCCTTTTTCCTCTTCAAAACCTAAGTTTAAATGCATATGCAAGAGGTTTTAACTTAGCGTTCAATTCATTTTCATATTAATTTCTAACATTTATTATATATAAATCCCTTACAATATACCCTTCCCCATATTATGTATAAAACCCCGATATTTAATACATCCCCGCCCCTGGTTGAAATATAACTATAAACGTCGTTTAACGGGATTAATAGATTCATCTGGAAACTATTAATAACCATCACCCGCTGCGCAATAACGTGATTAATTAACCATCTAGGTTAATTAACAAACACCCGCAAACCAATCAAAACACGCCCGATATAATTAAATCTTCGTTAATTATCTTGGGCCGCATTCATAACTCTCTGGCATCTCTCGAGCCCATCAACCATCTGATCATGACCTTTTCATCTGATGGCTAACAATCATATCGCGACCACCTTTATTGCTGCGCTTTAAGGTGCGATTGCCTGGTGGTTTTCTTCCCATACCAAAGCCACGCGTCCCTCATTCAACATGCCACTAGTCCTCCGCCAGATACCACTTAACCCCAAAAGCGGTGCAGGGTAAACTACTTACCACCCTCCGCTAGCAACAAAATGTCCCATGACCCTGACATTAGCTGCTCAGTAAATGCCAAAAAGCCCTGCCAAAGCCAAATTTCGATAAATTTATGGGAAAATGTCATTTTCACCCTTATTCACTACAACTTGTGCTCTATGCAAAACACGTCTAGTCTACCACCCGACCAAGAAATTCTAGCGTCGTACTCTACAGTTCATCATTCCACCTGCGAATTACACGGTTTGCCTCTTAAAAACAGGTGTCTTTCAAGCTGCCTCAATAAACGGGAGTTGGTACATCCTCTGCCGAAACTTCTCAGCAGCCTGTACAATAAACCAGTACACCAGTCACAGGAACTCCCAAGGGCAAAGAAGTGGCAAACACAGAGCAGCCTGCAATGGCAGATCAACAAGAACAAATTCCTCCAGCCGAAGCTAAAACAACAGGAATTCCAGTGTTGCAAACTCCTCTGAATGAGTAATGAAATAGGAAGAGAGACAGAGAAGCCACTCCCCCCATAGGTGGCTTGCAGAATGACCGGGTGCAAAGAAGCAAAGGTTGAATCGTCTATTAGAAGATGAAATTATTGAAGAAACCATTGACAGTCTAAGAGGCGAGAGATTAGTCAGCGAACAAACTTCTCCAATGATAGAAACATCAACTTGCTCACACAGGCAAGAGCTAGAGAGGCAACATAGTGTAGAAGTTTCATCCACTAGGCCACAAAGCAAATAGGCCTCAGACATCAAAAGGACATTTACAGAGATAAAGGTCAGGAACGACCCACTAAGGCTTCAAATTTACAACCAGTATCTCAAGATGGCCCCCACAAATCAGCAGAGATTAATGTCAATCTATGACATTAAAGAAGGCAAAATGATAATGAGTTACTTTAAGCCCAAGGTGCAACAACCATAGTTAGTAGGTGATTATATCAGGACAAAATTTGGAGGTCTTAGCCAATGATATTCATTCTATAGACCATATTGAGCTTCATAAATAAACTAGAGAGATGGTCTACTCCACACTGGTTGATAAAGCAATGTTGGCCCATAAATTACAAAACTCCCTGAACAATACCTCTGCTCAATTACATTTGGAGAAGGCCTCTTCTTTAGCCAAGGAAAATAAGATAAAATCTTTAGAGGAGATCATCATTGAACTGGGACATGATCCCAAAGATGCTAAAGGCATAAAGGCATTAATGAAGAAGAAAGAAGAGGACATTGCTGCCCTGAGGAAACAGCTGAAACTACCTCCTTCCATGCATCCACAGACTGCAGAGGTTGTACAACAAAAATCTGAAGAGGACATGATGGACCTGCTCATGAAGCTTAACGAGAGACTGAATGATACAGAGTAAGCATTGGAAAAGGAACTAAAGGAAAAGCAGGGAGAGTCAACCTCCCAGCCTCCCGAGGTAATCCCCATAGTCTCAACTGCAACCCCCTCCACACTTGGAACAACATTGGCTCTCAATGTCCCGGCAACCACAACATAGATAATCATAGGTACAACAACAACAACAACAACACCAAGCAACAATATTAATATGAGCACTGAAGAATTGATAAAGGCCATGGAAGAATTAAAGCTACAAGTGTTAGAATTAAAACTGGTAAAAAAGCAATTGGCAAGAGTAGAAAAGAATTATGACAAATCCAAAATAAATGTTGCAGAGAAAATAAGGGAGATTAAAGCCTTGGAAAGTAAAGTCAAAACATTAGAACAACAGCTCACTCTAGATAAACCCTTGGCCGAGATCAGAAAAATCCTTTGGGCAAATGTCACCCAATTTATAAATGAAATATGGCCATTTATCGAAGTGATCTATGAGCATATTGGCTTAATAAACATATCCCACAAAGTAATTCAACAAACAAGAGCACAGTTAGGCAAAATGCCTGAAGAAGCTAATCGGCTTATACATTTTTTGAACACCCATAATGAAAAATAGCTAGAGCAACTTGGCATTCAAGATAGGACAGAAACAATTTTGGAAATCAAAAAAGTTCTAACCAAGAGAACTTTAATGCAGAATTTAGAGAGAAGGTGCCAAGATATGCAAGTGGAAATCAATGCATTTATGGACAAGTTCACAGTTTTGTTGAGTAAAGGGTTGCCAAGTCCTTTGGTCACCAATGATAAGTTAATGAAACACATTGATTATGTTGATAAATTGAATTAGCATGTCGATAATCATACTAGCGCATCATCAAGTGCATCAGAAGTGAAAGCACTTCCATCTGGCCGAGTCCTCTACGACAACTTAGAAAATTTATTCTACATTGAGCACGAGGTAAAGCATCTATTCACCATTCAGCCTAATTTCTTCAGATATACAGAAACTGATGAAACTCTCAGAAAACTTCAGAGGCATAAATTGCCAAGCAGAAGTGGCAGGGAGATATGTTATAAATTTTATAAATTTCTCTTGGGTAAGGTGTGAATTTTGGGCTATTATTTCATGATAAAACAACCAGAGATGAATGAAGGTCAAATGGGTCAAAGTGTATCAGATCGGGGTTGAAGAATATCCTACAAAGACGGAGCAACCATCACAGAGTATTAGTGGAATACAGCTGTAAACCGACTCGCAGAGACTGCCACCAGCACATACAACAGAAACGAAGCGGCCAACACGACATCAGTTTATCTTTTCCCTTTTTTCGAGACTTTTTGTCTCTATGTTTTGTTTAAAAAAAAAACCATTAGTCGTCAATAGATATTTTCTCCATGAGATATTTTGTGAGATATTTTGTATAAATACCCCCCCAAACGAAGTATTTGAGGTTGGTGAGTATTCCTAGATTTTGCTGTAACATTGAGTTTTTGGAAAAGAAAATTGTTCGAATCAACTATTGTTGTGCTCACTGGATGAAGAATTGAAGCAAAGGATTTGTCACAGGATTCTTGAAACAACCACCAGACCAATAAGTCCGTTATATCTGTGTTTTTTTAAGTTTTTTTAGTTCCTTATGTCATCCTTGTTTCATAATCTGAATGATAAAGATAAAAATTAATTCAGAATATGTTGGAATGCACTCTGTGTTCATCCGTTATCTTTCTCTATGTTTTCTTCAGAATTAGAATAAGCAGTGTAAATCTTAATTGCTCATGTTTCCTAATTCTTTCATGTTGATTATTTGTTCAAGAATTTTTAAATTCTCTTTAGTAGCAGTCATCCACTTTCCCTGTTTAAATAGGTTGAGAGATTCTTAACTACCTTTCACCCAATTTGAACCCATTCAATCTACTTCAGCTCTTTATTTGTTCACTGTTTGACTACTTTTCCCTATGGAACCATCCTCTGTTAAGAAACCAAATCCAGAAATCCATCCTCGTTGACTCCATTAGCCCAATGGATTGAACCTCAGTCTTTCACCTCTGCTCTATTGAATCTCACCACCCAAAAAATCAAACAAAACCCCTGAACCCCATAACTAGCCTAATATCTTTCAAAACAAAGTTAAATCATAAAGAGAAAACCCTCTCTGGATACAGATTGGCTAGATTCTGTATCTAAAAGATTCGTTTGTGGTTACCTTAGCCTCCTTTCCTTTTCTTACAACTTTGGGGAAAACCTGAGTGATAACATCATTGACGACTCCACTTGGGACCTGAATAATTTGTTTGTTACGACTGTCTACTTTATACAGACAGAGATTGAAGTTAGCCAGGTGGCCTTTGAAATGCTTTTGCTTTAAAATGGCAGAAGTAAATGAATGCTACTTCAGTCTATCTCTGGTCTAGTTTATAGATTGGTAGTTGGTTTCGAATACCTGATCAGTTCCTCTTTCATAAATCTTTTAAGAAAGTTCACGATTCCCATATCCAAAGTCTCTTAAAAGAACTATTAAAGTTGTATTGTCAAAACCCATTTATATAAAAATCAATAACACACTTAGAAGCCTAGCTTCAGATAGGATTCGTTACACCAGATCAAATCCTATTCCAAATCCCCCACCTGTGTTTGAAAATCCTAATCTAATTCCTAGGATTCTTAGAAGACAAGAGAGCCAAGAAAATTTTGCTATTTCTCAGCCCCTATTCAGGTCAAAATCCTATCCTGTGAGGTGAGGACGAAACTTTTGTTGAGTATTGTGAAAGCTCTTCATTTGTGACCTTTTCAGAATCTGGGATAACCCACACAGTTTAAGATCCAATATTCATTGAAAATTTGCAGCTTGAAGTTGTTACTTTACATCTTAACAAACATCTGCAGAACTCCATCCCATTTGAGCTTACCTCTGAAAAATCACCAAATCTTTGTGTGATCACTACCACTTCTCCAAGTTCACCATCAGCACCTCAGCCTTCTCAACCTCAAGCTACCCCTTCCACTCCTCCATCTGCTATCCATATTCCCATTGTCGTCCCTACTACACCAGTTGTCCCATATGTTCCTGCTATCATAGAAAACAGGTATACTCCTCTGAACTTACTTGCCAATCTAGGGGCTATGCCCCAAGACTATCAAAGTAAAATCACTCCTTTTGATGGCATAGGCACATACACAGCTCAACGACATACTAAAAAAATGACAGATTACTTTGAAATATATGAGCTTGATGTTGATGATGTTAGAATGAAAGTTTTTGTTCAAAGTTTGACTACAGATGTTAGAACATGGTTTAGAGCCCTCCCTACAAACAATATCAATGACCCACAAGCTCTTTATCAAACCTTCTTGAACATATGGGAAAAGAAAAAGATCCTCTCCACATTTTATCAGAATATGAAGGATTAAAAAGAGGCACCCAAGAAACTGTTCAAGATTACTGCACCAAATTCAATAATGTCTACAATGCTATTCCTCAAAATCTCAGACCTCCTCCAGACTTGGCCTTGATCAAATTCCCTGATGCATTTGGTTCTGATATGGCATACCAACTTAGGGAAAGAGCTCCTAGAGACCTAGAAAAGATGCAGAGTATAGCTATCAGTGTTGAGGCCAACCTGATTTCTAAGCGAGCTAGAGCCAGAGCTGAAAGGAGGATACCTTTCAAAGAAGAACCTTCTGCCTTTGAATAGAAATTAGATGTTATTATTAAAGGAATGGATAGACTTGGTGATAGAGTAGAAACAATTGAGAGAAAATCCCCTTGGGATGATCAACCAAGCAATACTAGGAGAAATCCAAATTTCAGGAAAAATCAAAACCCTAATACTGGAAAGATTGGGCCTGACAAAAACATTAGGCCCTCATTCCAGGAAAATTGTGCTAAAGCCTCAACTTTTGATGAACTACCAGAAGACACTCAAATTAACTTAATGTGCCTCAATAATGAATAACAAGTTTTCTTGACCCAAGAGAACCAAGAAGCTCACATTCTTAAACAATTCCAAACTTAGTCAGGTAAATCATTTGATTTTAGAGAGGGATATGATGTAGCCATTTATGAAGTCCACAAGCAATACAATTTGAGGAGCAGAAGAATAGATGTCCCTGGAACCAATAAACAAAATGATGCCAAGAAACTCAAGAAGCTAAGATCAATAACCCCCTTGTACAATCCTTCCTGGAACAGGTCTTAACCCAAACAATCCTATAGTTGAAGATGTATCAGATAATCAACATCCTAACAGACAAAATTCCACTTCCATTCCTCCCAAATAAAATGTGGAAGAACCTCGAAAAATTGATTTAGAAGCAACTTCATCCCATAACACCACTTCTGAAAAAGAGAAAAACACAGAAAAGACAGTAGAAAAAGAGAATCCCACTGCCCAAAATACAAAAACTCAAACTGAAAAACCTTTCAATCTTGAGACTGAAATAGGCAAATTAAAGATAGATATTCCATTGTCAGAATTGACTAAACATGATGTCTACAGAGGTCAAATTAGCAGATCACTCCAAATTTCTGTGAACAGAGATTCGGTAAATGTTTTTGATGACTAGCCTGAATTAATTTTTGGACCTGAGGTAAATGGAAAATCAGTAGATGGAGGTGTTCCTCCTTTCTATGTAAGTCTGAACATACATGATAAAATACTTCGTAATGCCATGTTTGACTCGGGTGCTTCTCATAACTTAATGCCTAAATCTGTAATGGAGAAATTGGACCTAGATATTACCAGGCCATATAAAGACTTATTCTCTTTTGATTCAAGCCAAGTCAGATGCCTAGGGTTGATCAAAGATTTATGTGTATCACTAGTTCAATACCCTGCCAAAACCATTTTAATGGACATAGTGGTAGCTGATATTCGACCAAAATATGGCATGTTATTGTCAAGGTCTTGGGGTGCAAAGCTTCAGGGATCATTATAGTTGGACATGTCCTATGCTACTATTTCAGTATTTGGTCAACCAAAGAAATTGTACCAAGAAACTTTAATAAAATATGTGGTAAGTAGCCAGGAAAAACCCTATAATTTTCCTATCTACTCCATACATTCTGACATGGAATCCTTCATTCTCTACAATGTTGAAATTGATCCCCCAACTGAGATAAAAGTTTTGGCAGTCGAACAAGAAGAAATTTCAAACGAAAGGCCCAGTGCTAAAATTCAAGAATTTTTTGAGAACAATGATATACCAGAAACTCAAGAGAAACTAGATCAAACTAAAGAACCATATCTTCCTATCAAGCATATTACTGAGACTCTTGATACTAACTATGAACATGATATCCTTTGGTACTTAGAATTTGATGGTTCGGTTAATAAATTAGGAGTAGGAGCTGGAATTTGGGTGCATAATCTAGAAAATTATCATGCTGAAGGTCATGCCTACAGGTTAAACTTTAAATGCACCAATAATATGGCTAAATATAAAGCCCTGTTGCTAAGACTTAAATTGATCAAAAGTTTAGGGGCAATCAGGGTATCAGTTTTGGAAGATTTTGATTTAGTCATCCAACAGATAAAAGGGAACTTCCTCATAAATGATCCCAGATTAAGATCTTACAGAGGAACAATGATTGAGATTCTCAATACATTTTTTGAAACAAAGCTTGCCAAAATTCCAAGGAAACATAATTTGCATGCACACAGTTTGGCAACATTTGCCAGCACTTGTAAATTACCATTTGAACCCAATCATCAATTCACAACTGAGATTAGACACAGGCAAGCCATACCTGACAATGTAAAGAATTGGCAAGTGTTTGACAATGATATTTAGATCAATAATTTCTTAACCCCGAAGGAAGAGTTTTCTAGCACAAATATAGACAATGTTAGTGAGTGTGAGCAAATAGATAAAATAGAAACAGGCATTTCAGCAGAAAGTACAACTTAGAGACTTCACCCAACAAAATTTACCAATAAAGAAATGCAAGATCTCAAAGAAATATACACTGATGATATTATCAAAGGAGAATCTGAAGTTACTAATTTGAAAGACAATCATTTTCCCAAAGGATTAACTCCTCTGGAAGATTTCTTCGATTTTAGTGATATCCCAAAAAAACCCAAGATGCAACCTATAAAAGCAGATATTGAATATTGTAACATAGGAACTGAAGGAAATCCGAAAATAATAAAATTATCCAAAACTTTTCCCCTTGATCAAAAACTTAAATATGTTGAAATGATCAAAGAATTCCAGGATGTTTTTGCCTAGAGTTATGAAGATCTAAAATCTTATGACACCTCTGTAATTCAACATACAATACCCCTCAAGGAAAATAAAAAACCATTCAAACAAAAGATCAGAAGAATTAACCCTGTACTACTCCCCTTAATTGAAAAGAAATCAAACGAATGTATGAAGCAGGGATAATTACTCCTATCAAGTTTTCAGAGTGGGTGTCTAATTTAGTACCTACTAGGAAAAAAACAGGAGAAATCAGATTGTGTGTTGATTTAAGGAATGTAAATAAGGTTTCTTTGAAATACCATTACCCGTTACCTAAGATGGACCACATTTTACAAAGGGTAGTAGGTGCCTCCAGGATTTCACTTTTGGATGGGTTCTCAGGTTTTAACTAGATTCTAGTCGATCCCGATGACTAAGAAAAAATTGCTTTTACAACACCATTGGGAACTTTCAAATATGTTAAAATTCCATTTGGACTTAAGAATGCAGGGGCAACCTTTCAACGAGCAATAGAAATAGCTTTTGCAAAAGAAATTCATGATTTTCTAGTCATATATCTGGATTACCTTACTGTGTTTTCTAAATCAGATCAACAACATTTAGATCATTTGAGACAAGTGTTTTTAAAATGCAAAAAATATGGTATTTCATTAAATCCTAAGAAGTCGTTGTTTGGTCTAGAAGAAGGCAAATTGTTAGGCCATATCATCTCCAAAGACGGCGTCAGAATTGATCCTGCTAGAATAGAAGCCATTCTACAAATACCCCACCCCAGAAATGTCAAAGAACTTGAAGCTTTCCTAGGAAAGATCAACTTTTTAAGAAGATTCATACCTAATTTGGCCAAATTAATTAGATTTTTAACAATATGTTAAAAAACAATTCCAAGGTTAAATGGACATTAGAAGCCAAACAAGAATTTTAAGAAATTAAAATGGCTTTGAACAAAACACCAGTCCTTACAAGTCTAAAGTTTGATAAAGATTTTATAATATTTTCATTTGCATAAGAACACACCATTGCTGTTGTTTTACTACAAAAAGATGATCAAGGATGTGAAAAACCCATAGCCTTTTTTAGTAAAGCACTTAGAGATGCACCGGTAAAATACCAAATCATGGAGAAACAAGCTTATGAACTTGTGAAAGCTATTAAAGACTTTAGAGTCTATATATTGTACTCCCATGTAATAGCTTATGTACTAAGTACTATTGTCAAAGACATCTTGACTCAGGATGGGATTGAAGGAAAACGAGGTGAATGGATAGCTAATATATTGGAGTATGATATTGAAATAAAACCTACAAAGCTTATAAAAGGACAGGGATTGGCTAAACTCATGGCTGAAACCAACTTTCAAGCCCTGGATATAAATGAACTGGATAACGAATATGATATGGCGACTCCACAAATCAGCCAAGCCTTCTTAGAATCACCTTGGTATGTTGATATAACTCATGTATTATTAAACTTGCAAGCTCCTTCAGGGTTATCCAGAACAAAGAAAAGGTTTTTAAAGATTAAAGCTTCAAAATTTTGTATCTTAGATAATGATCTTTTTTGGAAAAATCATGAAGGTATTCTATTGAATTGTTTAATGAAATATGAAGCTGATAAAGTTCTTAAAGAATTTCATGCAGGGGACTGTGGTGGACATCTTTAATGGAAATCAACTACAGAAAAAATCCTAAGGGCTGGATTTTATTGCCTCACCTTGTTCACCAATGTAAAGAAATTTGTCACCGCTTGCCATAAATGTCAAATTTTTGAAGGCAAGAGGAAACTTTTACCTCTACCCCTTAGACCAATTTCCACTGAAAGGCCCTTCCAACAATGGGGTTTGGACTTCATTCTGTAAAACATAAATGGATCCTCACAACCACATATTATTTCACTAAATGGATAGAAGCCATTTCTTCCAGACAAGCAAATGATATAGTGATTATAGGATTCTTAGAAACCAACATACTGTCTTGATTTGGCTGTCATGAAAAGATCATAACTGAAAATGTTGCTGCTTTCAAATCCAAGAAAATGATAAGTTTCTATAACAAATACCATATCACTTTAGGCCATTCCATAGCCTATTACCCTCCAGGTAATGGCCTAGTTGAGTCTTCCAATAAAAGCGTAATTAATATTATTAAGAAATTGTTGGAAGAGAACCAGAAGAATTGGCACAAGAAACTTACAAATGTACTATGGGCAAACAGACTAACTACAAAGAGATCCATTGGAACTAGTGTGGAGTATCAAAGAAGGTATGTTTCGATGGTCATTTCAGTATCTTTTCATTAGAACTTAAAATCCTTTTGCATTAGTAACTTAGATAATAATGAGGATTTATAATGAAACACATGAGATTAATAGGAAACGCTGATAAGTGTCATTCCTACGTGCAGGAGGGAGGAAAAACGGAAAGTGGCCATCCCAAAGAAAAAGATGAGCTAACTGTTGTCCCTTTGATGGGAGACCGCAAGCACACCAGATCAAAGCGGACCAACCCAGGAAAGGAAGCGGAGATACCAGCTCGGAGCAAAAAATGAAAGAAGTGACTCAGGATTAACGATTCTGCGAATCCCTCAGGATCTTAGATCCTGAGGGATCGCTATTTCATCTATTTTCTGTATCTAGATATCTTTGTCATCATCCTTATATAAGGGATAGCGTTGTTGGTTAGAGGGGGGACTTTTTATGTAATCTCTTTTAAGAAAGATGAAGACTATAATCTCTATGTTCTGTTGAAGACTTGAGTTACTGTAATTCTACTTCATGCATTAATACAGACTTGGTTACTCTTTTATCTTTGAGCCTGGATCAATCTTAGCCGGTGTACCCCTGGAGGCTAAGGGCCCAGCCCTGGAGGAAACTTTCTCTTGTACCATTACGCGTGGTTTCTGTGTGGTTTGTTTATAGATGTAATCTGGTAAACTGTTGTGTCTTAAGAACGTCTATATTACATGCTCTATTATGTTTAACTCATTTAATTTTCCTGCAAATGAAAGTCTTATATTGACGTTGTATCATGTTACCAACCCTTTAAGTGTTGATTAATCTCTACAGGATACTGTCACTCCATTACAGAGTTTGATGCGATTGTGCTTTAGCATTACAACAGTTACCTTGAAAAGTCTGATTTCACATGATTATTGAATCCTTGAATGTTACTTTTTTCATCTTGAGATGCAATCGTATGCTTTTATTTAGAGCAATAACAGAATCAGATTAAGCACATTGTGTTTCTATGGTTTTAATATTATTTCATTAGTAGTGTTGTTCCATAGTATGTGTACATCTTTAAGACCGAAGGATCGATGTTTTGATTGGAGTGATTAAATAGATTTATAGCTTGACGTACTGGGTTACTGCTTATTTCAACTGCTGTTCCATTATAGTTGATGTTCCATTTCTGAATTGTTGTTCCATTTCAATTGCTGTTCCATTTCAAGATTGTTGATTTGTTGTTTTATTTACTGATCATTTCTTAAGGACGGTCTCAGGCTGTAGTGAGCATCAACATCTGCTACCTAGCTCCCAGACCTTTGATCTGCTCCCATCATTTATGAAAGGGATGGGTTATTGCTACCGAACCTTTGACTGATGTATTGCTGGGTGTGATTTAGTCTTTTGAAGTAGTTAAGTTGTAGACATGCATCTATTTACTTTTGTAGTTTTTAAACAGCTGTACTACGAGCATTACTCTGACGAGTGCTAAGCCTCACACTGAGACACTCTTTGAAATAGCAAGACGTTCCCGGATTGACATATTAATGTGAGATAACTAGAGGTGAAAGAGACCCTTTTTATAGCTCTACATTTTGGCGCAGTTGCTGGGGAAAGGGTGTAGGCATTTGTTTTTTTCAGGGTAGTGTACGAACCTGCTATGGAAGAATTGGGTTTTGAAAACGGAATGTAAGAACCTACGTACGGAGCATGTAAAAGCCCTTCTCCTTTGCCCGCTTTCCTGCAGATTTGTTATTATCTGCTTAAGAAGGATTTAGTAGTTAAATTGAGTGCATGACTAAGCAGAAAAATCCGGAGAAAAATCCCAAACCTTTACCAAAGCCAGAAAAAGCTAAGGGGGCGGTGACCCTTGGTCGATCAACCTTCATAGATGAAATCTATAAGAAATACCAATCTCAGCCTTCAGTAGGACCCAGGAAAGTTATTTCCAAACAACCTACTAGTTCCCTTCAGGCCACAGGTTTACCATCTGTAGCCTTTGCTGAGGTGCATAGTCAAACTGACGAACAAGACTTTCAAGAAATTGAAAATTCTATTCCAGAACAATTGCAAGAATGGAATTTCAGTAATCTGTGTGAAAGAGAAGGGGAAACAGGGGAGACTGGGGAGCCGAGATCTCATCTTAGGATAACTCAGCCATTGAATAGTCCAGACAAAAGGAGTACGGTAAAAATTATTATTGAAGAGACCCAATCCCCTCAGACAGAAATCCTAGATAAAGGAAGTGTTGTTAAAACTGTTCCTGTTAAAGGCATTCCTCCTCAACCTAGGAATACCCTCTTAGATATTCCGGAAGGTTATTGGCATATATTTTACCCAATGGCTCAAAATCCGCCAAACAACCAAACCTCTACATTAAAATACCCCATAGTAGATTCCGCAACAAATTCCCCTATGAAAGCAATTCCCCTTCAACATATCCCTACATTTCACGGACTTACATCGGAGGACCCAGATGCATTTTTATTTGAATTCAATGTACTGTGCAGGGGATATGATTACACCACTCACCCCCAGAAACTAAAATTGTTCCCCTATACTCTAAAAGGGGCTACTTTAAGATGGTTTATGGGATTAGGTGGTGGGGTTATAAATAACTGGGAACAAATGAAAGAATCCTTTTTGAAAAAATATCAAGACTACTGCAGGTCTAGAGAACTAAAAGATGAAATATTTCAAATGATAGCTAGACCAAACGAAACATTAGAAGAATATGTGGAACGTTTCCAATATAATCTACAAAGATCTTCCTATGCATCGATGCCTTTGCCTGATAACGTGTTGAAAACAACATTAATAAGGGGCATGAAAGAACAATGGATTGAAACATTAAACATTATGGGGAAAGGGGATATTTATCAGGAAAGTTTTGCTGACATAATTGATCTATGCATCAGGAGTTTGAGAGGCAGTACACGAATCAAACCAACAGAACATGATCAGTTTGCAAGAGAAAACAAAATCCCATCCGAAGGAGTAACGCGTGTGGAAATTGGAAATTCATTTTAAAATTTTAAAACTGATATACTAGGAACACTGACTACACAATTAGACGTTTTGCAGGCCAAGCAGAAACAAATGGAGGCAGAACATAATTTGGCAATCTTCTGCCCCAGGTGCAGGAAGAAGCATAGCCATAAGGAGTGTACACTAGATACAGTCCAGACATGCGCCATCTGTACAAGGGATCACTCTACAGAAAGTTTTCCGTCATTACCTGGACTGAAAGTTGAATATAAGGAAGCAAAAGAAGAACCAGAGGCAGTATATTTACTCAACTAGCGTCGTCAGTGGCAGCTGTGACAAACTGGTATGTTTTCAGACCTAGCTTCTTCTTTTCAATATCCGCAGTACAATACTCAATAGTATAATACATGACAAAGTCAGTTTCAACCCCCATTTCCAAACTGGTCATCACAGTCATATCCTTCTGCAAACCCATGGCTAAATCAGACAAGCCAATCTAGTTGGTCGAATCCTCCTTATCCCCCACCATACTGGAAAAACAACCCCTACCCACCTCAATGGACTCCCCCCAATTCACAAGGTTCAGTCTGGAAGACTAACTGGCAGAGACCAACAAAGCAGCTAGTAGGAAATATTCCTTTCCCTCAACCTACGCTGCCAGCTTTACAGCAAAACCCCCAATCTAATCCGAGACCCCAAATCCCATCCCAGCCCAATCCCAATCCAAATAACAGACCGGTCCAAGCTCTCCAAATTTTAGAAACACCAGAAGAAGGACCCGATCTGAGGGAGTACAATGATCTTCAGCTAAGATCTAGGCGTATTATCCAAACAGAGGGAAATAAAACAGTTCAGATTGAAGATCAGTTACCTAGAGAACATCTGTCACAAGAGGAGGATGTGAATAGACAACAAACTCATAACCAAGCAACCACATCCTCTCCCCTGTTCCCAGAACGTTTATTCATACCTCGACCTATACAACAACCTAATTTTGACATTCTGGGAGAATTACAAAATTTGTACATAAAAATTCCATTCCTTCAGGCCATTCAAGACATCCCGATATATGCAAAAACTATTAAAAATTTGTGCATAAAAAGACCAAGGAGGAATATAATAGATAATCCAAGAGTTCAAGTAGTCGGTACTTTATCTGACTTATTATCAGGAAAAGAAACACCTATTAAGTATGAAGACCAAGGTAACCCAATAGTAACTGTTCAAATTTATGGTCAAACCCTAACCAATGCCTTAGTCGATCTTCGAGCTGAAATCAATATATTGACAACTGCTACTTGCCAAAATCTAGGCATTACATCTGCAGAACCCACCTCCACTCTGCTGGAATTGGCTGATCGGCCTGTGGTTAGGCCAAAAGGCATACTACATGATGTCATGGTCTCGGTTGACTCCTGGGAATACCCAACTGATTTTATGATAATAAACCCTAAGACTCAACTTGATGGACATCCATTGATCTTAGCAAGACCTTGGCTCACTACTGCTGATGCCTATATCGACTGTCGGCAAGGGAACATGATCATAACCAAGGGGGCGGATATCAAGAATTTAGTACTATATTCTCCAGCGCAGCCAAGCATCAAAATAGTTAAAACTAATAGGCACCCTGTATCATATCTTACTGACAACATTAGATCTCCATTAACTATACAAGAAGCACTTGAGTTCAAAAACCAAACAGAAGATGATGCCATCAGTAATTTCATTAGTCAAACTGAACTCACATCTCGTACCCAGTGTCATATGATAAAAATGGCATTTGATAACGAAGTAGAAGAGGAACCTCTGAAAGATCCACATGATCACATAATCCTTGTCACTTCAGTTGCACATAGTAAAATTGTGGAAATTGAACCTGGAAAGACCTTAAACATTAACGTCGACCTTTAACCCGAACAAGAAACAAAGCTCATCCTTATCTTAAGGAAATATAAAGAAGCATTTGCATGGGATTACCCTGGTATGAAAGGGATTGGCCCTCAATTATGTACACACCACATCTACATAGAAAATGATGCAAGACCTGTTAGGCAGCCTCAGAGAAGACTAAATCCTCATCTAAAAGAAGTAGTAAAAGCTGAGCTTCAAAAAATTTTAGATGTTAACTTCATCTACCCTACCTCTGATAGTAAATGGGTCTCCCCGCTTGTGGTAGTGCCGAAAAAGAATGGGAAGTGGAGAATCTGCCTGGACTACAGGGAGCTAAATAAGGAAATGCAAAAAGATCACTTTCCTCTCCCATTCATCGATCAAGTATTGGACACGTTGGCAGGGAAGAAATTCTTTTCTTTTCTCGATGGCTTCAGTGGGTATAACCAAATATAGATTGCCCCTGAAGATCAAGACAAAACTACTTTTACTTGTCCTTGGGGAACATTCGCCTACTGAGTTTTACCTTTTGGCTTATGTAATGTCCCTGCCACATTCCAAAGGGCTATCCTTAGCATTTTTCCAGATCTAATAAATGAAGGATTGGAAGTATATATGGATGACTTTACTCCATACGGAGATGAGTTGGATCCAGCATTGGAGACACTAGAAAAAGTCATACAACGTTGCATAGCTACCAGGCTTTGTTTAAGCCATGAAAAATGTTACATGATGATGACGGAAGGACTTATTTTAGGACACTATATTTCAGCAGCTGGCATTCAGGTAGACCCAGCCAAAATCCAAATACTTTTGCTTATTCCTTCTACTACTACTCAAACAGAGGTACATAGCTTTCTTGGATTCTCTGGATACTACAAAATATTTATAGAACATTATTCACGTATTGCTGCACCATTGTATGCACTAACTGGTAATATTGATTTCCTTTGGACAGAAAAATGTGAACGTGCCTTCAACGATCTGAAGAAGCTCATATCTACAACCCCAGTCCTTCAGGGACCGAATTGGGATTTTCCATTCCAAATATCATCTGATGCCTCAGACACAACCATTGGAGCGGTCCTTGGACAGGAGGAGGATATAAAACCATATGCAATTTATTACATTAGCAAAAATCTATCCCCTGCTGAATTAAATTATACTGTCACTAAAAAAGAATTTCTAGCTATTATACATGCTGTCAATAAATTCAGACATTACATCACTGGATATCCTGTTATCTTGTACAGAGATCATTCTGCTATAAAATATTTAGCAAACAAGCCTACCACAAATGGAAGAATAACTAGATGGCTGATTTTATTGCAGGAATTTGACATTACAATCAAGAATCGACCCGGGAAAGAAAACCCGGTAGCTGATTTCCTCTTAAGAATGCCAAAACCAGTAGACACAGCAGCGGTTGAAGATCAATTTCCAGATGAGCATCTCTTTGCCATTGCTGTTCAAACACCCTGGTATGCTGATGTCACCAATTACCTAGCAGTAGGTAAGTTACCAAAACATCTAACCCCTAATGAGCGAAAACAGATTGTTCAGCAAAGTACCAGATTTTCCTGGATTGGGGGCTATTTGTTTCACACAGGGGAAAACATGCAAATAAGGAGATGCGTTCGAAAAGATGAAATTTTTGACATATTGAAAGCATGCCATGACCAACCATGTGGTGGACATTTCGCTGATCACAGGACTGCACATAAAGTATTACACACAGGGTATTATTGGCCCACAATTTTCAAAGATGCAAAGAAATTTGTCCAAGCATGTGACAGTTGCCAGAGAGTGGGACGCCCTAGTCAGTCGGATGAGATGCCTTTGAAACCACAACTAGTCGTTGAACCATTTGAGGGTTGGGATCTTGATTTCGTGGGACCAATCAACCCACCATCGAACCAAAAAACATACAATTTGGTGGCAACAGAATACGTCACCAAGTGGGTTGAAGCAGAGGTCTTGCCCAGAGCTACAAAAGAATCTGTTATACAGTTCCTGCTCCATCTATTTGTACGCTATGGCCTCCCTAGAGAGATAATTACAGATAGAGGGCCATAGTTTGCTGGGAACAGAATAGTGGCAACACTAAAAAATTATCATGTTCACCATAAAATTACCACCCCATAGGCAAATGGGCAAGTAGAAAGCAGCAACAAGATAATAGAAACAATTCTAACAAAAACAGTTGCATCACATAGATGCAATTGGGCGGCTAGACTACCTGAAGCAATGTAGGCTTATAGAACAACATGGAGAAGCACCACTGGTCACTCACCTTACCAACTAATGTTCGAAAAACAACCTATCTTTCCTATAGAATTTGAAATCCAGAAATTACGAAAAACACAAGAAGTTGGTTTAGACTTAACTGAGGCACAAACTAATCGACTACAAAAGATTAATGAGCTGGATGAAATTAGGCTCTCTGCACTTCAACACATTGCCCTGATATAACAACAGAGAGCTAAATGGCATGATGCTGTCATTAAAAACAAAGTCTTCCACGAAGGAGACTGGGCTCTTTTATATGACTCTAGGTTTCAGGACTTCCCCGGGAAACTCCAGACTCGTTGGCTAGGACCATATGAAATTCAGAAAGTACATGACAATGGTACCCTTACCCTGATTACTATTGATGGTTCTGGATATACCTTTAAGGCAAACGGCCATCGAGTCCGTCTTTATCGCAAACCACTTATTCGGGAGTCCTTCTGCCAACAACTACGCCAAGATTTAGATATGGAGATCTTAGGGGAGGAAGACAAGTCTTCCCCACTTGTAATTCACTAAGAAATTTACTTTTCCTTACAATTTGTATATAACTTCTTGAATTATTTTTTGTACATATCTTTGCAACATGTTTTGTTACTTCTGCTGTTCCTTTTTTTTTCAAGAGGAATATCACTTTTTATTTTTGCTGTTCCTTTTCCAAAAGGAACAACACTTTTGATTTTTTCTGTTCCTTTTCCAAAAGGAACAACAGTTTTGATTTTTGCTGTTCCTTTTCCAAAAGGAACATCACTTTTGATTTTTGTTGTTCCTTTTCCAAAAGGGACAACATTTGTGATTTTTGTTGTTCTTTTTCCAAAAGGAACAACACTTGTGATTTTCGTTGTTCCTTTTCCAAAAGGAACAACACTTTTGATTTTTGTTGTTCCTTTTCCAAAAGGAACAACACTTGTGATTTTTGCTGTTCCTTTTCCAAAAGGAACAATACTTTTGATTTTTGCTATTCCTTTTCCCAAAAGGACAACACTTGTGATTTTTGCTGTTCTTTTTCCAAAAGGAACAACACTTGGCATTTTTTTTGTTCGTTTTCCAAAAGGAATAACACTTGCGATTTTTGTTGTTCCTTTTCCAAAAGGAACAGCACTTGCGATTTTTGTTGTTCCTTTTCCAAAAGGAACAACACTTACGATTTTTTCTGTTCCTTTTCCAAAAGGAATAACACTTTTGATTTTTGTTGTTCCTTTTTTGCTGTTCCTTTTCCAAAAGGAAAAACACTTTTGAATTTTGTTGTTCCTTTTCCAAAAGGAACAACACTTTTGATTTTTGTTATTCCTTTTCCAAAAGGAACAACAATTGCGATTTTTGCTGTTCCTTTTTTAAAAGGAACAACACTTGTGATTTTTGCTGTTCCTTTTCCAAAAGGAACATCACTTGCGATTTTTGTTGTTTCTTTTCCGAAAGGAACAACACTTGTGTGTTTTTGCTGTTTCCAAAAGGGACAACACTTTTTATTTCTGTCGGTCTTTTTCCAAAGGAACGAAACTTGTTTGATTTTGCTGTTCCTTTCTCCAAACGAACAGCATCTGTGAACTGTTGTTGTGCCCTTCCTTGAAAGGAACACTATTCATATGATTTTGAAACAGCTTGTTCCTTCTATTCTAAATTAAGCATGCTTATTTCTAATGTTCTTTCAAGTCTTTTGGAATACGGCTATGCACTTATGTGATGGAAACAAAAACACATCATACGGAAATCAATAAATCATAAATCGCTATCTTTATAAGAAACTGCCCTGAATTGGTGAAAGGACACAGGGAAAGACATGCTTATTTATCATCTTTTGCTGCCATTGTTCTACTAACTCCGTTCTGATTGGTTATCTATATCATGATGGTTCTTTTTTTAATCTTCTTTGATTATCATTCGGCAATAAGATCAAAGGATCTATACCTCTCTATTGGGATATTAAGACTTCTTCCACCATTCCTACTCTTAAGGAGTGTTGAACCACCCTTTGTGTATAAACAGGAAAGATTGTCTATTAAAAGCCAGAAGAAAAAAGAAGGAAGCAAAACAGGGTTTCTAAAAATTGTCAAATTGTAGAATAGGAAGTCTCATTACGAGCTAGCCTACCATGATCATCAGGATGGAAGCGAAGTGGCATTCCCACTAGGGCCACTACACCTGGGAAATGGTCCAAAAGGTATATCAAACAAATAACCCTTGGAACAGGAGGTCTCACCACGAGCCGACCTGCCCACTATTCGCTCCTCCCCCATGAATGGCATTATGACTAACTGGTCACCAAGCCAGCATAGTGGCCTACATTTTGACATTACACAACGCTTCCTGGCATACACAAAGGAATATGGTTCCAGGGGTGAAACAAACAACTCTGCCAAGGTTATGGACACCTGTCGGCAGCAGAGCACTGTTAATACTATTGAAGTTGTATTTTTACACCAATAGGTAAGAAGATTACATCCTCTTGTTTCTTATGCCGTGATAATTAAGTATATAATATTACCCAACCATATAGCACATGACTATATATTATCGCTAATCATTACGAAGATAGTGACAATGACCGCATGAGACTCTATTTATGGCAAATGTCTTATCCCCGACCTTCCATCAAATCACCGCAGTCCCTTACGTATTAAAAGCGATGTAACTTTATACCTTGATTTCAGCAATAGACTGTTTTTGTAAGCATGGAATATTGCCATACGCTGTTCCATAAAGACCTCGCGGTAGAACATACGCTACTCCTTTATTTGACGGCTGGGACAGCCTATCACATTGCGGGGGGGAGGTAACCTCATCATTCCCCAGAGCACGTGTCAGTCCATTATTTGAGAAATTGTGTACTCAGGCATAGCACGGCCCAACGGTATCATCTTTTTCTATTTTTGTTTTCTTCTGCATGAGCTGTTGTTCGAAGCCATTTCCACTACATACGCCATAGCATTAGAATTTGAACGAGTAATATGCCACCAGCTTCTGTACGTTTCAACAAACAGCTGCCGTTCCTTTGAGAATTTGCAGTGAAACTATGGGAGGAAGGTCAGTTCGCCGAGAACCACAAGTATTAACTATTTTGGCTGCAGCCCGAAGAATCCTGAAGAAAGTAGGAAGGTTGACCTATCTCAACCGCCTGAAGGATTCCAATGAAACAGTAGTAAGAGAATTTTTACAAAATTTACAGGAAGACTACTCCACAGTAAGAGGAAGGCGAATAGCAGTCACCGATGACATAATAGCAAGATTCACGGGACTACTAGCCACTGGACCAGTATGGACAATAAAGAAGGAAAGGATGGAGAAGATTTTAGAAATCTTTCAGGACGAGGGCCAAAGTTTGACAATTCGAGGAAAGGGGGTGCTGCCAGCAACACTAGGAGAGCCATTGGCGGAATTGGCAAAAATCATCCAAAGCTACATCACTTGTGAAGGCAGAAAAGATCTGGTAAGACCACGACATCTGAAACTCCTAGTTGTCTTAAAACAAAAGTGTTTTGTGAATTTACCTGCATTGTTGAATTCACTATTGCATGACGTTGCGCGAAGTATGAAAAGGGCACAACACGTAGAATCAGTTGTTAGCCACCATGGATTAATTCGGTTGATAGTTAATTATAGTCTCACCCAGTAGCAGAGCAGCTGGGAAGAACTAATTGCCATCATCAATAGAGGGACGACCACATCTGGACGCTCGAAAAAACGAAAAAAAGTTGATAGCACACCCCAATGTTCAGAAAAACGGAAGTAGGACACTTGCATATAAGAGCAACCTGAAAAACGGAAACATGACGCTAGTATACCCGAACAACCAGAAAAACGTAGAAAATCGGCAAGGCTCGCATGGCTACGAGGAGGGTTGGAGAAGCTCCAAGAAGGCACGAGCCAAGCAATAGAAATCGAAGATGAGCAGTCCGTAGTGATAGAAACAGAGGAAGATAACAACGAGGGAGCAGAGCAGGCTACAAAGACAAAAACGGAAGAAGAAACCGACGAGGAAGCAGAGTAGTTTGCAGAGACAGAAACGTAGGAAGAAGACATCGAGGAAGAAGAGAAGTTTGCAGAGGCAGAAACAAAAGAAGAAGATGAGGAGGTAGAGCAATCTACAGGGAGAGAAGAAGAACAGGATGAGCAGTCTGAAGAGGAAGGAGATGAGAAGAAAGAAGTTGAGCAGTCCGAGCAGGAGGAAGGAATGGAACAGTAGGAAGGGAGCCCATTACAAGACCCGTTAGGGGAAGATGAATTGGCCAGCATTTTGGCCAATATGGGCGAATATGGCCAACTTCTGAGTCCATCAATCCTCCATGCCATAGAGAAAACCTAGGAGAAATATGCACCCGAGGAATTGCATGCAGAAGAGGCGGAAGTAGAAAATTTGTCCGTTCATAATGAGAAGATATCAGAAAATGCTGGGCAGGAATAGCCCGTTCCTAATCAAAAGGCCCCAGAAGAAAGTCTGGAGGAAATAAGGGTAGAAGAAGAATCAACCCAAGAAATAACAGAGCCAAGTAAGGTTCTTACCCCAGAACAGTCACCTCAGGGAAAAAATCCGGAAGCTAGCCACAGTCCAAACCAGAGCGAACAACCTGCTGTTCTTTCTGAAGAGATGATGGAAATAAGGGAATTACAAAGGGAACAATGGACATTGTTGAAAATAATAGTCCAACTTCACCAGCAGATTAGGATTCTAAAGGCAATGAAAAGGGTGAAAGGGACTTCAGGAAGAAAAGGTCTGAGCACACCAGTAAGATCCCTTAAGGGCAAGAGGCGGAGGACCAGAATCCATCCCACTCCTCAAAACCCTGACAAAAGCCAAACTGTTGTTCCAAATGAAGCTGAAAAGCAAACTGCTGTTCCAAATGAAGCTGAAGAGTAGACTGTTGTTCCATTTGAAAAGGAACAGCAGTGGGCTGGAGTTCGTGTTAAAATTGAAAAGGATGGTAAGATGGTTCAAACGTTGGCACCACCTTCGGGAGTCATAAGGGTTCTGAATTCGAAGCAGCGCAATAAGAAAGTTCAAGTAAAGCTCCCGGTCTCCATGGATGCATGGAAGAAGGACCCGAAAACAAGAACCCTTCACAAACATTTGAAGCAGGCCCAGCAAGAAGCAGAAAATCTTAGGGAGCAAACAATCCCCCGAGAAAAATATGAAGAACTATAGCAATAGCTAAGGAACGTCAACTTATCTGAAAGCCAAGCTTTCGAAGGATGGCGAAAGGAAAAATAAAAATTTGCCAAGGTCACCCGTAGATTAGATGTAGTTATTAAACAGATGGATACCTTGTGTTCAATATACAATGACATCCTAGCATGTAGAGCCCCTGCCAAGAACTATGCCCTATTTCTAATGGAAAGGTATTTACAATTGAAAATAAAGGCTGTTAAAGCAGGTGCTCCCATACAAATTAACACTATAAATGATTTTATAAATTGCTATAAACATTATGGGGTAAAAGTGCAAAGGTTATTGTGTGAATTTTACTTGCATAACCTTGTACTAGAACAAGAAACCGAGCTGAACCCTGGCCCTTTTGTTGGGGATATTCAATTGCAAGCATTTATTTCATTTGCAGTCAATCAAATTAAATGGCTTAAAGCCTATAATGCTTTTCAAAGACAAGAAAACAGATTAGATCTATAGGTAAGAGCTGAGCCTAGAGACCCTGAACAATTATGGAGGATACATAGAAATCTAATGAGGGCTCCAGGAGTGATTGAAGCATTAGGACCCATGCATGAAGCAATCATTCGACAGGGGCTTGAATACTTTTCCTCTATTAAATACCCTGCCGTTGAAGCAGCTAAATTTTGATATTGAGTATCTAATCTGAACATCCAGCTCAGAGAACCATTTAAGTATGAGAATTTTAAGCTTGCTGCTAACCGATTCCCCCTCTATGGTGAAATTGTTTTGAGGGCAGCGCCATCCTGGTTAGGATATAGGTTTCGGAGTCCAATCATTTGGCATCCTGCACCTGGATACCAAGCCCTGTATGAGATGCCCGAGGGCCAGACAGGCCATTTCTTTGATCATTTAATTTCGCATCACAGCTGTAGACCCCCACATGAGATTCCATCTCCAGCCTACTCACTCACAGCTTTGCATGTCAACTACAATGTTTTCATGAGGCCATGAAAAGGGGTAAGCTGGGGGGTGTGTGGAGTATCAAAGAAGGTATGTTTCGATGGTTATTTTAGTATCTTTTCATTAAAACTTAAAAGCCTTTTGCATTAGAAACTTAGATAATGATGAGGATTTATAATGAAACACGTAAGATTAATAGGAAACACTGATAATTGTCATTCCTATGTGTAGGAGGGAGGAAAAATGGAAAGTGGCCATCCCAAAGGAAAAGACAAAGATGAGCTAACTGTTGTCCATTTGACGGGAGACCGCAAGCAAACCAGATCAAAACGGACCAACCCAGGAAAGGAAGCGGAGATACTAGCTCGGAGCAAAAAGGGAAAGAAGTGACTCAGGATTAACGATTCTGCGAATCCCTCAGGATCTTAGATCCCGAGGGATTGCTATGTTATCTATTTTCTGTATCTAGATATCTCTGTCATCATTCTTATATAAGGGATAGCGTTGTTGGCTAGCGGAGAGGACTTTTTATGTAATTTCTTTTACGAAAGATAAAGACTATGATCTCTGTGTTCTGTTGAAGACTTGAGTTCCTGTAATTTTATCTCATGCATTAATACAGACTTGGTTACTCTTTTATCTTTGAGCCTGGATCAATCTTAAGTGGTGTACCCTTGGAGGCTAAGGGCCCAGCCCTGGAGGACACTTGCTCTTGTACCATTACGCGTGGTTTCTGTGTGGTTTGTTTATAGACGTGATCTGGTAATCTGTTGTGTCTTAAGAACATTTATATTACATGCTATGTTATGTTTAATTTAATGTTCCTGAGAACTAAAGTCTTATATTGACGCCGTATCATGTTACTAATCCTTTGAGTGTTGATTAATCTCTACAGGATATTGTTATTCCATTACAGAGTCTATTGCGATTGTGCTTTAGCATTACAGCAGTTATCTTGAAAAGTCTGATTTCACATGATTATTGAATCCTTGAATGTTACTGTTTTCGCTTTGAGATGCAATCATATGCTTTTATTTAGAGTAATAACAGAATCAGATTCAACACGTTGTGTTTCTATGGTTTTAATCGGTAGTGTTGTTCCATAGTATGTGTATATCCTTTAAGAGTGAAGGGTTGATGTTTTGATTGGAGTAATTAAATAGAGTTACAACTTGACGAACTTGGTTACTGCTTATTTCAACTACTGTTCCCTTTTGATTGTTGTTCCATTTAGTTGCTATTCCATTTCTGAATTGCTGTTCCATTTTAGTTGTTGTTCCAATTCTGAATTGTTGTTCCATTTAGTTGCTGTTCCATTTCGATTGTTGTTCCAGTTCGATTGTTGTTCCATTTCAAGATTGCTGATTTGTTGTTTTATTTATTTTCCATTTCTTAAGGACGGTCTCAGGCTGTAGTGAGCATCAGCATCTGCTACCTGGCTCCCAGACCTCTGATCTGCTCCCATCAGTTATGAAAGGGATGGGTTATTGCTACCGAACCCTTGGCTGATGTGCTGTTCTATTTCATTGCTATTATCTTTACTTGCCATTTAATTTCTATTCATTAAGGACGATCTCAGGCTGTAGTGAGCACTAGCATCTGCTACATGGCTCCCAAACCTTGGATCTGTTCTCATCAATTACGAAAAGAAAAGGTTATTGCTACCGAACCTTTGACTGATGCAATTCTTGGTGTGATTTAGCCTTTTGAAGTAGTTAAGTTGTAGACATGCATTTATTTATTTTGTAGCTTTTAAACAGCTGTACTACGAGGATTACTCTGACAGGTGCTAAGCCTCAGACTGAGACACTCTTTGAAATAGCAAGACATTCCCAGATTGACATATTAATGTAAGGTAATTAGAGGTGAAAGAGACCCTTTTTATAGCTCTACAATGCTCACGACAAGGATCATTGCCTAGTTTATATGAAATATTTAATTGGGGGAGGTTCTAACCCCCTAAAGCGAGAAAATTCCACTGGACCAAGTAACAGTGTAGTACCATGGTGTGTTATCTTCCAAATAACAAGAAAACACTCAACTGACAATTGGCATTTGTTGCAAAAGTTCGTATAGAGTCCCCAAAAACTATTCTCTAATTTCTAGAAATCTATAGGCCATGATAAGCACAATTGTCAAAGTTATGAGATAATGATGGACATAACTTCAACATATGGAGTACAGGCTGAGATACATCCTTGGAAGAATCAAGTCGTGCTTGCATCGTGCGTAGGATTTTAGGGATGAGGAAGAGGATGAGGTGGAGTTGGAAGAGGTCGCAGATAGATTATTCATTACAATTGTGGGGAACCAAGCCACTTTTCGCGAGATTGTCAGAACTCGACACATGCCTCTTGTCAGTATTGCCAACAATTTAACCACATGATGGAAGATTGTCCTATACTCATTGCGAATATGAAAGAAAAGAAGAACCAACAGCCCACTCAGAAAATACAAATGATGAGGTCAGAACCACGTGAAGATGGCCCCACCATTAATATACTTACATGAAGCAGTATAACTACCAGGGAAGATAAAGCCATAGGGAAACAACTAAAAGAGAATACATGGGTGCGCAAGGCTACTAACAAGGATACTGGATTTGATTTTGATAAGATGAAACAAACATTTATAGAAGCAAAAAATATCTTTTTGGATTCAAGGGCTTCCACATCAAAGAATCAAAGTCCACGAACAGAGAAGCCTGAAGGGGTCATTGCTGTGTAGGAAATAGATCCTTTAGTATTGACATCCTTCTTACAAACCTGAATGAAGCTTTTAAGGGAACAAAAAGTGATGGAGGGACTGCAAGATTTAATAGATAATTATGCTAGTAAAGGTAAGCCACTACCTGAATAATGCATAGTGCATAAAGTAGATAAAAGTAAGAAAAAAACCTTGTCTAGAGATGAGATTAACTGCACAAATTAGAGAATTTGAAATGGACCAAGTTATCCTAGATTTGGGATTTGATGCGAATGTTTTGCCTAAACAGACATGGGAAAGAATGGGGAAATCAACACTACAATGGTACCCCATTCAGTTGTGAATGGCGAACCAATAGGATATTATTCCTATGGGATGCCTACATGAATTAACTATCGACATTGAAGGAGCATGTGATATAGCCGATTTTGAGGTAATCGAGATAGTAGATGATAGTAATTCATACACAATGCTGCTTGGAATTGATTGGGAATTTGATGTGAATGTGGTCATCAACCTGAAGAAGCGCGGTATAACGTTTAAGAAGAAATAACTGAGATTCATTTTTCCTCTAGATCAAGTTGATGGTGCGCGGTATAGTGAACCACTCCAGGATTACTATGAGGGGGATGATATTGAGCAGATCTATAAGCTTACTGCGTAGAATGAGGATTGGAGCAACCCTATGGTGGATGGAAGAATTATTTGGGAAAAGGACAACTCGTGCAACTCGAATTTTGATGAGGAGCTTGATCATTGGAAAAATAGATTGCATGAAGTGTCAAAACTGCAATGGAATAGACTTACTAAATCACTCTGGTGTATATCCTTTGAGGTATGTAATTTACCATATTATGATGGCTTAGAAGATGTAAATTTCTTTCTTGATAAATTCGAAAGGGATGTACTCGAGGAGCATCAGTTCTAGGCATTGGAAATCATGCTGAGAGCTACACTTGCCAGATGGTGTGGTACACATAAGAACAATTTTGCAAACTGGATGGAGTATCAAAGGATGATGAAGTTGCAATTCGACTATGAAAATAACCGCATTATTGAAAATATGCAGGGAAGGATGATTCACGAGAGCATTTGGCGTATTGGATGAAAGCATGGGGAGAGGAACCACATCTTGAATAGGTACATATATTATTCCATACCTTGGATATTATTCTTATGAATTGATACTTAGAAAGAAAGTTGCAACATGGAACCACAAAGTGGGAAGTTATGAAGGAAATCTTTATGCTAACATTAAGTTTTTAGGATGGATTCGAATGTATTGATGAAGGATTGTAGGAAATCAAGGCTACGATATTCAGAATGCTTCTAGGGCCTATCTCATGGGTACAACCTGAATAGAGTACGTAGTTTCACCATGCTCTTAAGTGTTACAATATTACCACAAAAGAGGGCGAGGAAGATCCCAGGAATATCAATATCCTTGAGTCAGAGGGACAACGCCAAGTCAATGGGCCTAAGGTAGAGGTTCCTGACATTTCAAAACCATTGAAGACCAAGCAAGTGAACATTGGGTCAAATGCATGGTTGAAGTTCACAAATATAGGCAATTACTAGGATGAGAACACAATTGACAAGGTCGTAGAGTTATTATGTGAATATAAGGACTTGTTTCCAACTACGTTATCTGATTTGAAAGGGATAGTAGTTGAACTAGGTGTGATGAATATCAATCTAAAGCCAGATACGAAGCCAGTAAAGCAATTCCCCTACCAATTGCATCATAAATACAAAGAAGAGGTGTGCGAAGAGCTAGATAAGATGCTTGTAGTAGGGATTATTGGACCTAGAGAAGAATCATACTGGGTTATTCCTATGGTAGTTCAAGAGACGAAGACAAAGGGTGAAATTAGGATCTACGTAGATATAAGGAAATTGAATGATGTTTGTGTACATGATACATTCCCTACACCATTCACTGATGAAGTATTGGAAAATGTCAGTGGTCAAGAAGCATACTCTTGGACAAATGGATTCTCGGGATATCACTAGATCAAGATCGTACCATAAGATTGAAGTAAAACCACCTTCACCATAGAATGAGGCTCTTTTCAATATACAATTATTCCCTTTGACCTTAAGAATTCCCCTACAATCTTTTCTAGGGTGGTAGTCGTCGCCTTTAAGGAATTTATTCACAAGTTTTTGGAGGTTTACTTTGATGATTGGACGATATTTGGGTTAATTAAAAGCATTTTTTGAGTCTTCTTCTACTGTTGGATACTTGTAGGAAGTATAATATCTCACTAAATATGAAGAAATGTATATTTTACGTATCATATGGGACACTTTTGGGCCACGTTGCTTGTAAGCAAGGGTTGATTGTGGACCATGCTAAAATTGGAGTAATTATCAATTTAGAGCCCCCAAGGAATGTAAAATAGCTACATGAAACATTGGGCCACACTAGATACTATAGAAAATTTATGAAGGCATATGCGTAGATCACTGCACCGATGGATAAATTATTGAAGAAAGATGCGACATTTTGTTGGGATGATGATTGCTAGAAATGCTTAGATGTTTTAAATGAAAATATTGTTCAACAACCATTCTTGTATTCTGAGATTGGAAGAAAGAATTTCATGTACATGTGGATGCATCTTGCATAGCACTAGGAGGAGTTTTAACCCAACCAAGTGCAGGAGATATTGACCATCCAATTGTATTTGTGAGCAGAAAACTATCTAAGGTAGAGAAGAATTATTCAACCATAGAGCATGAGGGATTTGTGATGGTATATGCACTCCAAAAATCTAGACATTATCTGTTGGGTGTGCACATCAAAATATAGACAAACCATTCAACTTTAATGTACCTCGTCAACAAGCATGTGCTATGGGGGGGGGGAATTTGTAGGTGGTTACTGCTATTTCAAGAAAATGACTTCGAAGTAATTGTGAAGTTAGGAAGATTAAATGTTGGACATAATCACCCTTCACAGATTGAGAATGGAAAAGAACCCACAAGTCTTGATAAAGGATTGCCTAATGCGTAGCTCTCTGCTGTGCGTGTTGCAGACACAAATTTTGTGGATATAATCCAATTCATGTCTATAGGTGTAGCTCCTAAAGGATATATGATGCAACAAAGGAAGGAATTGGTCATCAGGGCTGCAGATTTTTCTGTAATTGCAGGTAACTTGTATAAAATGGGGTTGGATAAAGTTTTGCATAGGTATGTACCAAATTACGAAAGACAATATTGTCACCAAAGCACATGGAGGAGTTGTTGGAGGACATTTGTTGGATGAGCGACTGTGAAGAAGATATTACGAGCTAGGATATGGAGGCCAACTGTGCACAAATATTCCAAGGAATATTGTAGGGCATGTGATGTCTGTTAGAGGACTGGGAAGCTGTCGCAAAGGGATAAATTTCCTCTGAACCAGTATGTCTCATAATAGGCATTCAACAAATGGGCAATAGATTTTGTGGGACTTATTTGGCCACTAGGAAAGAAGACAGGTGCATGCTACATCATCACGAAGACATAATACTTGTCCAAGTGGGATAAGGCGCAACCCGTAAAGGATTGCAGTGCTACTACAACTGTGAAGTTTATATTTGAATATATTTGTCTAGGTTTGGTTATCCTAATATTTTGACGAGAGACAAGGGTTCAAATTTCCAAAATGAAATGATTGTTTCTTTGATAGAGGAATTCCAAATGTATCATTAGAAGAGCACTTCATACCATCCTCAAGCAAATGGAACAGTTGAAGCTTTCAATAAGATCTTGGAGAATGCTTTGACAAAGAATTGTAACTCCAATAGGAACGATCGGGATTTGTGCATACCAACTGTTCTTTTGGCATATAGAACTACCTGTAAGAAGTTGACTGGAAAAACACCATTTCGACTGGTTTATGGACAAGAAGCAGTGATGCCAATGGAATACATAAAGCCCAGTTTGAGGATTTTTGCAGTCTTGAAGATGGCATATTAGGATATAATGGAAGAATGCCTCGTGTAGATACTTGAGCTAAAAGAAGATCAATTCTTGGAAGGTTTTCATTAGTAGGTGAAAAAGACTAGAGAAAATGCATGACATGATCACCAAATTAAGTAAAAAACCTTTAAAAATGAAGATTTAGTTCTTCTATATGATAGAAAGTTTACTAAGTTCCTAGGAAAGTTTCAAATGCACTAGCTAGGACCATACATTGTCAAGGAGATTAGGGATGGGGGAGCAGTTCAGATCAGGAAGCTAAATGGAGAGCTATTTCTAGGAAGAATAAATGGAAGCCAGTTGAATTTATACAAGGGAAATCCCACCCCTGCGTAATGACTATATGGATGCAGGACAATCTTGGTGCTTCAAGCAATTGGAAGGAAGTACAAGACCATAAATACTCTACTAGGAGAACAATTTGGTAAAGAGATGAGGTTGCGCAACAAGTTGGAGAAAGGTGTAGATGAGAGTTGTGATGATAGAGTTGTGTTAACAAGGTGGGTCCTACATAGCCTGGCTAGAAAGTGACCGTTGAAAACACTGTTGATGATTGGATGGCTATTTTTCTGTTAAAGGGAGAGTGGGGGAAGCATTTAAGGAGCATATATTTGGAAATCTACTGCCAAAAGAGCATTAATGAGGGAGATCTAGAGGTAAGCAATGGGTTTGAATTCAACGAGGGCTATAAATACAACATCCCACTCCCCATTTGAACACTTTGCTTCTAGAGAGATTCTCTTGAGATTTTGTGCCTAAGCGTGAATATCAACAATTGCTATATGTCTTGATGATATTGGAAAGAAGTAGAGAAGTGGTTTTCGTAGAAGGGGCTTGGGTTTGAGGCAGATTTTCCTGAGTGGCAGAAGAAACTATTCTGGGAGAGCGCTGACAAGATGATTGAAACACAACCAGTCCCTAACAGAATGCCTAAGTCATCATGGCGAAACCCTACATCCTTCGTGGAAGGAGAGAAAAAGTAGAAGAAACCACAACAAGCCTCAATTCAACAATCGTCGAACGAAAACCCAAATCAGATTAGACAGAAGGGTCGTATGGATAAGAATAAGAATCCGAAGGAATCCTTGGATCTAGATGAAGAAGAGTTGACTATGGGGGTTGAATACATTAGTGCGGAGGATGCGGAGCCAACTAATGAGATACCACCATATGTACCCCCTTGATCCCAAAATTCTTTTCCTTGTGATGCATTAAAGAATTACATATTAAGATTGCATTAAACCATGAAATTACAAGTGCACAAAATAAGAGGAAGAGAAGAATAACAAGTCATGCATAGAATACACAGGATTGATATCAGAGTTCATCCAAGAGGGACTACATCTCCAAGCCTAGCTCAAATTAGTGGCGAGGCCATATTTTCAATATATGGCATAATAATGAAAGTACATCAAAAATCAAAATGACACCCTTATACCTCCAAAATTGAAGAAGCCCGAAAATTACAGTCCTTTGATGGATATGTTATCACAAAACCTAGCCCTGATAGGCTGCTGATCAAGTAGACCTTGAATAACTATTTCAAACCTACTTTAGGCTGAGGCTTAGCCTTCCCAACCTGAGAGGGCTCTCTCACAAGATTAAAGATTTTGATAATGAATAAGATGGATAACTCTATGAAACAAATGAACAAGTGTAAGAGGCTGAAACACAATTAGAAAGTATCCATTGGGCTTATGGAGTCAAATATGCTTCAGTATTGACAATAATGTTAGCTTTACATAGAAGTTAAGGCATAAGAATTCAACATATGGAGAACACACCAGATACACATAGGACCAATACAGTTTACAAATGTATGAAGAAAATTAGAGCACTGTTAGTGATTTCTAGGCAATCACATATTCATACCACTATAGATAATAGGAAGAAAACAATACAAGACATTCAAAACATCGAATTCCTTCTGATTCCTAAGAAGCAAAGCCAAATACTGTATTACTAAAACATAGTCTTTACAGAAATCACAATATGAGAGCTTTTCTTAATAATTTTCCAACCCCTGGTACATTGCTCTTTCTCCTATATATAGAATTCTTTACATAGCTAATATTCCTCCTCCAGCATGAGGGGAACTCGAATTCCTCCTACTATGACACCTTCTCATACTTTAAAACTAACTATTAATGTAACTGACTGTTGACTAACAATTCTAGTGACCTAGGACAATTAGGAGTATAACTCCTCATCATGTTGGCAGTAGCATTAATTACAATTAAACTTGTTCTCTAACAAATGGATTTCTTGAGCCTAGCTGTGGTGATGGTTTGAAACTGCCTACTGACTCTTGATGCCTCATCCCTGAACTGTTCCTGAAGTTTAGGAAGTTGTTTCTATTTTTCTGCTTTGGCCTCCATAAGGATCTTCGAAATCAATTATCTCCTTTGTTTCTTTTAATTGCATAAAAGTGCATTTGATTATTTTGTTTTCTGTTATCACTCAGGTTGTTCCCTGCTTCCTAAAGGGAATACGGCAGAGGTAACCACTGACCAATCTTGTAGTTACAGGTTCTAGCCTACCTGTAACCAGAGAGGGCTCTCTCTTTATAGTTTAGCTTTG
>APFE031610789.1:65562-101868 GCA_000404065.3 Pinus taeda | reverse complement strand
CCTCTAAATGAGGAGAAAAGCCTCAAAAGAAACAGGGAAGGGTCCACTACTTCAGGAAGAGCAACATCACATGCCTATGCAGAGACTAGCCAGGCTAAAAGACATAGAGTAAATACTCTCTCTGAACAGGAATGTACAGAGGAAACAGTTGAGGTCATAAGCACAAAAAGAGAAGGGAGCGGGCATGCCACTCCCTCTGGAGGCATCCTAGAACCTTCCACATCATATACCCAGATATTGGAAAGACAACAAAGTGTGGAGGTATCCTCTTTCAGAATGCTAGCAGACAAAGACCAAGATATCAAAGAAATATATAAAGAAATAAAAGCCAAAAATGAGAGGCTAAAAGCCCAAAATTATGCACAGTATTTGAAGATGACTCCTACCAATCAAACAAGGCTTATTTTAGCATTTGATGTTAAAGAGGGGAAAACGTAGATGACATTCAAGAAGCCCACTACTCAGCAACCGAGAAAAACAACGGACTTCAAAAAGATAGACTTTGAAGTACTAGCAAAGGAGATTCATCCTGATGACCAGATTGAGTTGCACAAGTATAGAGGGGAGATGATTTACGCCACCTTGACAGGGAAATCCATCACTGCCCACCAATTGCAAAACTCACTGAATAATATATTAGCACAGTTCTAGTTGGAGAAGTTGTCTTCACAGGCCAAAGATACCAGAATCAAGTCCTTAGAGGACTTAGTCATTTAGTTGGGACACAATCCCAAAGATGTAAAGGCCACATAAAAATTAATAAAGAATAAGAATGATGATATAGTTTCTTTGAAGAAGCAGCTCAAGATTCCCCAGTTGCACTACCCACAAGCAGTAGAAGTCCTGGAGGCACAAAAAGGACATGAAGAGCTCATTGACTTGGTCCTAAAGCTAAATGACCAACTAAAAGAGACAGAGAAAGAGTTAGACACCTTGATTCATTCCAAACAAAGTGACCTGGCCACCACTTCTAGGACTTCCATTCCCACTGTTTCTACTGCAATTCCTTCTACATTGGCAGCATCATTGGCACCTACAGCTCCACCTGCCACAACACTGCCAATCACAGCTGAATCTATAGCAGCAAGTACACCAATAGAGAAAATAGCAGAGCTAGTAAAAGCCATGGAGGAGATTTCCATCAAAGCTACAGAGCTCAAAAGTCTAAAGGAGAAAGTGGCAAGCTTAGAAACTAACTGTAAGCTTGCCCAAATTCAGCAAAGAGAATAAACACAAAAGGCCCTAAGGATGGGTGAGAAAATTAAAGTCCTAGAGAAAGATTTGACACTGCAAAAGCCACTAAGACAGAATAAAGTAATGATCTGGGCCAATATCATTAACTCTGTCAATGATATTTGGCCTTCAATCCAAATTATATTTGAGCAGACAGAATTAGTGAAGGTAGTCACTGAGGCTATCTAGAAAGTAAGGGAAGAATTAGGAGACCAACCTGAGGATGCAAATCGACTCATCCACCTCCTAAATAGTAAGAACAGACACGAGCTCCATAAGCTTTGTGTAGAGGATAGGAATGAAGCCATCCTAGAGATTAAAAAGTTTCTTTCCAAAAGAAACCTCATGCTCAACTTGGAAGAAAAGTACCACAACATGCAGGTGGCCATTAACAGGTTTATGACCAAATTTCAAATTTTGAGGGACAAAGGCCTTCCCAGTCCTATGGTCATCCATGATAAACTCATGACCCAATTGGAGTACACTGATAAACTCAGGAATTTGGTCAAGGAACAAGCTAGCTCTTCAGGTATCAAAGCCTTGCCAACAGGAAAAGTACTATATGACACTTTTGAAAACTTGTTCTTTTTAGAGCATGAGGTGAAACATTTGTTTGTCACCATGCCCAATTTTGTAAAATACATAGAGGTAGATGAAATTTACAGAATAATGTTGAAAGTAAAGCTACCCAAGGATGAATGGTGGGAAAAAATGATAGATTTACTATGAAAAGTTTTACATCAAAAAGTTACCACAGTAAATCTGAACGTAGCTAGATGAAACAGGTAAAAAACAAATCAACAGTGTCAAAGAGTAATAGAATCAGAGTATCAATGAAAGATCAAAGTGAAGAAGATTCCAACGTACAACTATCAGCCAGCTTAAAGGGCTACAACTCAACTGCAACAGCCAGTACTACCACAATAAATGGGACAACATGATGCAATTTTCCATCTGTCTCTATCTTCATGCTTGAAGATATTTTGATTCCCTAGATTAAATCTCAAATTGTTATGAGATATTTTGTAATTATTTTTTGTTTAAATACTGCACATTTCGAAGTATTTAAGGTGGATTCCAAGACATTTCTATAGACTTTTTCTTTCAAATCAGATTTCTATTGTATCAATGACTAGATTGGCTTGCTAGATCAAGGAATAAAGATCAGATATTTTACAGGATTCTTGTGTAAAGCGAAAAACAAATAAGTATTCTCTCATGTTTATTGTTGTCTTTTCGCATGTCCTTCATAATCATGTTTGTTTTTCTAAAAATCTGAATGTATAACTAGGAATGATATTTCAGAAATTGCTTAAATGCACTTTGTGTTGACTGTTTACATTTTGAATGTTTTCTACTAAACTATCTTAGCTAGGGAATTCCTAATTGCTCCTTAGCTTCCGTAGTTTCCCCTTTGGTCTATAGTAAAGAATTCTTAGTTGCCCTTTGCTCATGATCACCCTCTTTTCTTCATTCTGATCCTGGTCCAAGTATTGTTAAGTGCCCTTTCAGCCTGGTTAGAAAAATTTCACCCATTAGACCTGAAGATTTGCCTTTTGCTTTGCTAGCCTGCCCTATGAACATTCCCTTTAATGATATGATCCAGTTATGTTATCCTTTTATTGACTCCATAGCCCAATGGCTTGAAGATCTAGCTCTATTCATCTGCTCCTAGAATTCCACCACTTAATCTCAAATCAAAATCCCATGAACACTAAGAACTAGCCTAAAGTCTCATCAATGCAAAGCTAAATTATAAAGAGAGATCCCTCTCTAGATTTAGGTTGGCTAGAACCTGAGTCTAAAGATTGGTTGTGGTTACCTCATATTATTCCTTCTTTTAATAACTTCTAGGGAAAACTTCTGAATGATAACAGTGAAATTATTAACAAATGAAGTAAATGAAAAGGATACAGCAGCCAAGGAACTTATAGAAAGAACCAGTTACTGTGAAGGTCTTGAAGCTGTGGTCATCTCTCTAAAAGAAGATCTTAAAAATTCAAATTAGAAAAATGAAGAACTACTTCAAGCATTTGAAGAACAAGAAAATGAGGTTCTCAAATTAAGGCAACAAGTGGAAGAAATAAGAAAAGTTGAAGAAATCATAAAGAAGAAGTATCTTGAAAAGGAAGAGAAATATCAGGTTAAGGTAAATGTCCTAAAATATAAATTAGAAGAAAAGGATAAATTTTTACGATTTCAAGATAGTACTAATATTTTGGATAATATTCTTAGTATTCAAAGGTCTCCTGCCATCAAATCTGGTCTTGGCTTTCATGAAACTATTAAAGGTGAATCTAGCTCACAAACTTAAGAAAGGAATTCTAATGAAAAATATGAAATGCTCAACAAGGAGATAAGAGGTCAACCCCATCAACAACCAAGAAAAGAAAGTCTTCAAAGAAAATCATTTACTTCTAACAATGGAAGTCTTAATCGATTCTTTCCTCTAATGAATAATGTTGAATTTTTTATATGTCATAATTTTGGACATTTTGCAACGAGTTGCAGAAGTAGAATGGTTCAAGTTAATAATCGTTACACAGAAAGATCATCATCTTCCAGGTACTTTAAGGGATTGTTTGGAACAGGATTCCCCCAAAGGACATTTTTGGGGCTAAAAGCCCATGTTTTGGTCAAATTTTGTACTAAACTTGTAAATACTCCACATTTTGTGGTCGTGGAGCGCGAAGGTAGCATAAGTCATAAAAAGTTGTCAGCCCTTAGGTTTGTAGAGTAAAGTCGATTGTAAGAGATCTACCCATGGTCCATGAACCATGGGATTGTAGAAAAAGAGATAAGCTCTAAGTAGTTAGGATAATCAATCATGTAAGAGAGTCGTAGCTCTGAAGTAGAAATCTAAGTTTTGGGTCGTAGTGTAGGTAGAGGCTCTACAGCTAAATGTGCAGAGGCCTAGGGTGGAAGTCCACAGCTGAGTGCATGGACCCCTGGAGTTGTGTGCACAGGGTGGATAGAGTCTGTAATAATTGGAAGACATCAATAAAGAGAAGTATTATGCAATTGCTATGTCTTGTTTTGATTAACGCACCTTGCCATGTTATGTATGAGTTTCAATTATAATGCTTATGTGATGTGCAAATGAATATAATTATGTTGGATAATTGAACGCAATTAAGAATATCTGTTTACGTGGTGCTAACTGTGAGTATCTAAGACTTCCAGTAATGTTCTTAAGACAACTTGAAAATCCATTCAATACGATGCCTTAACAGTGTGAAAGTGTCTTGATCAAGGGTTAGGTCTGCGCAAAGGTCAGTCAAACCCTTTCATGGAGGTATCAAAGGAAGGAATAAGGGGTTAGATAGATAGAGCCCTAGAACTAAGTGACCTAGGTGAAGGCAGGGATAGAAGGAATAATCCAACATCACAACCATCTCAAGGTGCAGAAACTTGGTTCCAGCATCCCCCCATACTACTTCGGGTGAGACTTCGGTCCACGGTCCACGCTCTGTGGGCTGATGCTAAAAGGGCTAGTAGCGTAGGGGTTGGCTAACTAATGCTGAACTTAGGTCAGGCCCCCACAAGCCAAAAAATGGTTCCATTGTCGGGACCAAAATCTACATAAGAGATGTGCAATGTCATATCACTAGAATCCGACTAAGAAAGAGATTGGAGACTAGTTGGATAGGAAGATCCATGAATTCTTGGCGCAGGAGAACAAAAACCTATGATTGACAAAGGAACAGTGGCTCGTCAGGTACCTATGTACAAAGATGCATGAGATCTTTTTCTGCTCCTTTCTGATTGAGCTATACAAGTGGATCGTGAAGCTAGCAAATAGTGAAGGAAGGTGGCAACTTGACAGTCCTATTGTGTGGACCCCGAAGCTAGTGTGAAGGTTGGAAGCATCAGAGGATAAGATCACCTAGACTATCAATCATTGGCTCAATCATGTCATAGGAGGATTTGTAACTGAATTTGCGGTCAACACCTCAGTTAGCTACAGCGAGGTAGAGCGACGCTTTTTAAAAGGACCACGAGGTAAGTATGTGAAATCTTTGAATACCTGGATTAAAATGCTATTGTGCGAAAAATGGGTTATGCAACTACCTTGATGTTCGGAGCTACGTGAAGCAGAAAAACTTACAGAAACGAAGGAAAAAATGGTCTTGAATATAGTCCGTTGATTTGACCTCTACGTGGTGATGAAGAAGGGATAGCGCAGGTTTCTATGCAAAGTGATATTCAGTTAATAAGGTAAGTATTCCCACGAATACCACCTCCACCCACACCACCTCCAACTTCACCACCATCACCTATGACTCCACCCGTACCACCTCCACCTCCACCGTAGTTTAGTATGGCAAATTCAGTGAAGCTGTGTTTGTTCAAAGGCTTGGCGAATGAGAACCTAGACCAATTGTTGTTCATTGTAAAAGATGTATGGGAAGCTCAAGGTGTTACAAATGATAACATGAAGAAGGAATTAGTTAGTGCTCTACAGGATCGTGCACTAACCTGGTACATCAAGTACTCTAATGATACCCTGAATGCTGGAGTGGTAGACATCCAAACCACACTGAACAAAGAATTAAGTAGGCCTAAATCTAAAGCAAAGTCTATTGTGGGGTTCAAGGAAATCATGATGCAACCAGGAAAGACACCTTGGGAATTAGATCAGAGGTTGAAGTGTAAAATCCTCAAAGCTAATATGAACTTAATAGACGGACAACATCGCGAGTGGTTTGTGGCTTCGCTCCTACCACACCTAAGGGTTGCATTGTCACAACAGAAGATAAGGACTCAGGTAGAAGCCTTGGAGATTGCAATGAGGCTACATGAAACACCGATGCAAGATCCAAATCTAGGGGTTCAGCAGATCCATGTGCAGTTGAAAAATATTTTCCTTGAGATGCAAAGCTTGAAGCAGGACAAAACAATTTGGCCAAACGTGCGTGAAGAGGTATGGTGTCTGAAATGAAAGGGTCAGGAGCATGACAAAGACCATTGCCTAGTGTTTGCGAACTACTTGGCAGGAGGAGGGCCGATGCCTTTAAGGCCGGAAGCTCAGGTAGGACCAAGTGCGGGCCTTGCATTGTGGTGTGCTATATGTCAGGTAGCAGGAAAACATGCCATGGATAACTATCATTTTTTGTAGAGGTTTGTACAGACACCACAACATCTATTCTGCAACTTCTGTAGATCGATAGAGCATGATGAGCACAACTGCAGAAGTTATGAGTTGATGATGGATAGAACACCCACCTATAAGGTACAGGAAGAAATGCGGCCCCTTGACAAGAGCACAAGGATTGAATGAATAGGCTTTTAGGGGCGCGACTGAGGCCGAGGAGGACCTGACAAAGGTCGGGGATAGTTGATCTGCTACAATTACGGAGGACCAAGAAATTATGTCTGAGATTATACTAACCCAACATGTCTGTCATGCAAGTATTGCACATTATTTGATCATGAAAAGGAAGATTGTCCTACGTTGATAGTAAGGATACGCGACAAAAGGGCGCCACCACCACGGCCTACTTAGAACCTATAGATGATGAAGTCTGAGCTGTGCGAAGAGGATGCAAATGTGAATATAGTGCTCTAAAGTGGAATTGCAATAGGATATAACAAGGGGAATCATCCAGAAGACAACACATGGGTTCGCAAAGCTCCAGCAAAGGAAACTGAGTTTGATTTGGAGCGCGCACGTGAAACCTTCATGGAAGTGAAGAAGAGCTTCGCAAGCAGGGATAATCCTGATTAGGAGATGGACCCTACTATGCTCACAACCTTCCTGGAGACCTGTATGAAGTTACTACATAATAGCAAGGTTGTGAAGGGGCTACAGGAGCTTATAAACAGAGATGGTAGAAACACTTCGACTGAGCCACGCGTAGTACGAAAGATTGGTAAGCACAAAACAAGAATGGGACGGGAGATCAGACTGACTGCGTAGATAGGAGAGTATGAGATGAATTAGGTTATCTTGGACCTAGGGTCAAACGCGAACGTCCTACCAAAATATACCTCGAAATGGATGGGAAGACCCATGCTGCAGTGGTCTCCGATTCAGCTAAGGATAGCGAACCAATAGAAGATCATCCCCATGGGGTAGCTAAAGTAATAGAAATTGTCGATGATAACATCACCTACCCTGAGCTCCATTAAATTGATTGGGCTACTGATATGAATGGGGTAATCAATCTAAAGAAGTGAAAGATGATATTTGAGAATAAATTGCTAAGCGTAATAGTACCCCTAGATCCTCGTAAGGGATCGCGCTATATTGAACCAGCCTGTGATTATGAGAGCGATAACGATCTGCACTGTATCTATAAGATAATAGCACGAGACCAAGATTGGGTGAATCCAACAGCGAATGGACAGATTACATGGGATTGCGAGAGTTCATGCACCTCAGACTCTAATGAAGAACTAGAGCACTAGCAGAATCGGTAACATGAAGTAACTACACTGAGCTGTAACATGATGACCCGGTCACTGCACTGTGTGTTGTCAGAGGTAAGGAATATTCCCACTTAAGATGGCCTGAATGATGTAGATATTTCTCTAGATGCATTTGAGAGGGAGGTACCGGAAAAGTAGTGCTTCTAGGCATGGTACACACAAGGGAATCTTTCATGATTGGTGTGAACGTAGGTGAATGATGAGGACACACTTTGGGAAGCCAAAGGTGTGAATGATAGACAAGTATGATGGGCAGGATGATCCATGCATGCACTTGGCCAAATGAGCTTAGGCTTATGGAGAAAATCCCCAACCTGAATGGGTGCACTTGTTCTATCATAACCTGGATATTGTCCCGACGAACTGGTATGTAGAAACCGAGCTCTGCCATGATACAAGTGAATGGGATATTCTGCGTGAAGGATTCATAATGAAATTCAGTTTTGAAGATGGGTTTGATAGTATTGATGAAGTGCTACAAGAGGTGAAAGTAGCAACCTTCAGGATACCGCAGGATCCTTTAGACTTGATTCAGCCTATATGGACTACTCAATTGAATCATGCACTAGAATGCTATAATGTAACCACTGAAGAAGAGGATGAGGATCCATGAAAGATTAACATCCCTGAAACAGAAGGTCACCGTTAGATTGAAGGACCGCAAATTGATAACTCTGATATAACTGCACTATTGAAAACGAAACAAGTAAACATTGGTATGGAGGGAGAGCCAAAATTTGTGAATATTGGAAATTACTGGGATGCCGCAACAGTGGATAAGGTCGTTGAATTGCTTTGCGAATACCAGGATTTATTCCCTAACAGTTTACAGATCTAAAAGGGATAATCAGGGACCTAGGTGTTGTGAATATCATGCTGAAGCCAAATGCGAAGCCAGTTAAGCAAAGGCCTTACTGTCTCAATCCAAAGTATAATGAAAAGGTCTGCTTAGAGCTAGACAAGCTGCTCGCGGCGGGCATTATTGAGCCTATGGAAGAATCTGACTAGGTAAGCCAAATGGTGGTGCAAGAGAAGAAGCAAAAGGATGAAATAAGGATATGCGTGGATCTCAGAACGCTGAATGATGCTTGCATACATGATCTTTTCTTGACTTCATTCATTGATAAAGTGTTGGACAACGTAGGTGGCCAGGAAGCATATTCCTTCATTGATGGATTCTCGGGGTACCACCAGATCAAAATTGCACTAGAGGATAGGGGCAAGACAACCTTCACAACTAAGTGCGGTTGTTTTCAGTACATTGTAATGTTATTTGGATTGAAGAATGTGCCTACGATTTTCTCGCTCTTAGTTGTTGCTGCGTTTAAGGAGTTTATTCATAAGTTCCTAGAAGTATACTTTGATTATTGGACTATGTTTGGGCTGGTGAAACGCCATGTAGCAAGCCTATGCTTGATGCTGGATACTTGTCAAAGATACCATATCGCGCTCAATCTAAAGAAGTGCTTGTTTTGTGTTCCCTTTGGGACGCTGCTGGGTCATGTGTTTTGTAGACAAGGACTGATGGTAGACCTCGTGAAGATCGCAGTGATACTGAACTTGGAAGCGTCGAGGAGTGTAAAACATTTGTGTGTCACCCTAGGATATATAGGTTATAATAGAAAGTTCATCAAAGGTTATGCCCAAATCACCATGCCTATGGAGAAGTTGTTGTAGAAGGATGTCACATTCTGCTAGAATGAGGATTGTAAAAAGAGCCTGGATGTATTAAAAGAAAATATGGTCACTGCGATGATCCTAGTCTTCCTGGAATGGTAGAAGGAGTTTCATGTACATGTTGATGCACCATACATAGTGCTGGGAGAATTACTCACACAAGCTAGTGGAGAAGACTTGGACCATCCTATAGAATTTGCAAGAAAAAACGTTATCCAAGGTGGAGAAGAACCATTCCACCATTGAGAGCGAAGGGTTAGCTATGGTATATGCGCTCGAGAAGTTTAGACACTACTTGCTGGGAGGCCATTTTAAGATGTACACAAATCATTCCACGCTAAAGTACCTGGTCAATAAGCCTGTGTTGGAGGGGAGAAGCTACAGATGGTTGTTATTGTTCCAGGAGTATGATTTTGAAGTTATTGTGAAGCTTGGATGACTAAACGCGAGACTGGACCATTTGTTGCGCATCGAAACAGGGGAAGAGCCCACTAATTTGGAGGAAGGATTTCCTGACATGCAGCTATTTGCAATGTGCATAACAGATGGTCATTTTGAGGATATAATACGCTTCCTAATGAAAAGGACTGCCCTAGAGGGGCACACTGTCCAGCAGAAGAATGAATTAGTAGTGCGCATGGTAGATTTTTTGGTCATTGCTGGGCATCTATATAAAATGGGGTCTAATGAGAGATTGTGATGATATGTACCTAAGTTTGAAAGAAGAAGCATCCCCGTGGATGATCATGGGGGCACTGCGAGAGGACATTATGTAGGGAGAGTGACCACGCAGAAGATTCTACGTGCAGGGTTGTAGTGGCCAACCATCTATCAGGACTCAAAAGCGTATTGGAAGGTGTGCGATGTATGTCAAAGGACTAACAGGCCATCATAGAGGGATGAGATTCCTTTGAATCCACAGATGATGTTGCAACCTTTCAAGAAGTGGGTAATATATTTTGTGGGATCCATTCAGCCCCAAGGAAAGATGGGAGAAAGGTACATTATTACCGTGACGAAGTATTTGACTCATTGGGCCGAGGCACAGGTGCAACTACTATGAAGTTCCTCTTTGAACATGTACTAATGCGATTTGGTTGTCCAAAGATCTTTATGAATGATCATGGTACACACTTTCTGAATGAGATGATCAGCGCGCTAACAGAGGAATTTCAGGTATATCACTAGAAGAGCATGCCTTATCACCCGCAAGCCAATGGGACGGTGGAAGCATTCAATAAAGTGCTCAAAAACGCGTTAACCAAGGTTTGCAATGCTCAGTCAAGTGATTCGAACCTACGCATACTTACAGTACTATGGTCTTATCGAACAACATGCAAGAAATTAATTGAACAAACCCCCTTTAGGCTTGTATATTGTGTTGAAATGGTAATGCCTATGGAATATATTGTGCCTAGTCTGTGAATAGCAGCGCTCATAGGTATGATGGATCATGGAGCCCTGGAGGAAAGGCTCACACAACTAGATGAGCTTTAGGAAGAGATATTTCTAGTTGGATTTCACCAACATGTCCAAAAGTAGTGTGAAAAAGCATGGCATGATCGGCATATTAAGTTGCGCACCTTTAAGGTAAACAACCTAGTTTTTTTATATGATAGTAAGTTTGATAAATTTCCAAGGAAGTTCAGGATGAACTAGTTAGGACCTTACGTCATAAAGAAGATTACCAAGAGAGGAGCGGTACAGTTAGTCAAGTTGAATGGAGATCCCTTCCAAGGAAAGGTGAATGGCAGTTGGTTGAAGCCATACACCGGTGGTATGACCATGTGACTAGATGAAGGCAACACAGTCTTAGCACTCCAAGTAGCTAAAAGGAGGTGTGGGACTGTAAACTACACTGCCCGGGTTGGGGAATTGCGTGATTGGAGGATTGCGCGAAGCAAGGAAGTGTCTCAAGGTTCACAGCAACGCGGAGGAAGTTGCGCTACCCAGGGAGAAATCTCACAGGTCAGCCGAAAAGTGACCATTAAAGTCAATGTTCATGATTTGATGGTTGAAATGTGGCCAAATGGAATGGTCAGTCGGCATTTAAGACAAAATTTATGGCTCAAATTCTTGAAAATATGCCACTAATTCGGCATTAATGAACCGAAATTAAGGGGAATGGTCAGATTTGAATTCAAAATTCCATATAAATTACAAGTGGTTGTCCAACGAAAAACACTTCGCATTTTGAGAATTGAGTTGTTGAGCTCTCAGGCACACATGAATCACGAGCACCAGGAGCTTCTGACAGCTAGTAAATTATTTGAGACATTTCCAAAGGAGACACAAGAGTTCATACTGAAAATCATGTTGGCGTCCACAGAAGCTATAAATACCGAAGGAGAAGAATCGGTGTCGGAAGTTGAGATGGAGGTAGAAGTAGCTTCTTCAGAGGTCACCGAGGTGCTCACTAAAGTCCCTAAATCACCAAGAATTTTGAGATTGAATCCAACCCCAACCAAAGAAACCATGAAAGATAAGAAGGGCAAGCAGCTTACTATACTGGTGCATGCATCGCCAAGGAGAAAACCACCAAAACCCACCGCACAAGAGAAAGGAAAGGCCATAAACTTAGACCCGGTGGAGGAAGACATTGAAGACATCCTGATGGATGATGAGGATGTGGGACTCGAAGTAGAGGAGGTTGAAACCCAAGGTGTGGACCATATTACTCGGTTTCCAAAGTATGGCCCTTCGCGCAAGACTAAGACCAAGATACCAAAGGGCATCGATGAGAGCAAAACTCCCTTGCAAACCCCTCTACTGTCAGACAAAATTGTTTTCAACAATCCACACTTGGCATGAGTGCCGCTGCTGAAACTTGAAGACAAGGACTTGGCGGACAATGATAAGTTCCCACACCTTGCGACCGAGCAGCTGATGCGCCGCATCATTGATACAAATATGGGAATGAACACATTGGAGCCATGGAGATGGCTCAAGAGAGTTGAAAAGGTAGGGTTGCTCAACTTGCTTTGGGTGCCACACTACAACCACATCCCAGAGATAGTTTTGGTCATCAAGCAGCTGCTGTGCTTGGTGCATGATGGGTGTATGTGGCTGGAGGAGATGATACCCATCACAGATAGGTTGATTCACCGGATAATGCGACTGCCATACATAGGAGAGAATCCAGCCATGATCTTTGGTGGAAAGGGCAGTGATTAGGCTCTTGCATAATCAATGAAAGAAAAATTTAAACTGGTGAAGAAGTCACGCGAATAAGCTATATCCAACATCTACAACCCTGTTGTGAAGGTAGACACATAGATCTTAGTGGTGAAGAAGATGAGGAATTGTCGCGTCAATGAGGTGTCAGTGCCTATCATCATGCTCGCAGCATAATGCACTGAAGGAGTCCAGTCCAGCTGGTTGGACTACCTTCACAGAGAGTTCCTGGTGAACTACCGTGAAGCAAAAGAGCTCAGCAAGACGTTACACTATGCGTGGCTCTTGATGTCAATTGTGTTGGTAGTGTGGGAGCTGCCAGAGGACAACCAGTTCCCTTCGATAGCACCAGACCTTCCAAAAGCAGCGAAGTGCACTTCGTTGTGGGTGACCAAGGACGCGCAGCAAGTCAGGGACACCAAGATCTTTTGGATGTTGATGGAGATGAACATCTGGATAGCCATCAATTTCAAACTGCGATTTTAGCCTACGGTGTACGCCAACCTGCAGGGCTACATAGAATTTAAAGTCAACTTCCATTGAGTATCCATCAGGGTGCGGAAGGACCCTACATAAAAATGGTGCGACTTGCCCTAACTGGCAATGGATGACGCCATTGATGCGGTGCTTGATCAATGGTCGATGGAGTGGTTCTCTACAACAGACTTGGCAGTGGGTGGGAGCAAGTTTTCCACGCAAAAGAAAAAGGATGAGGCCAAGCTTAAGATGACATAATTGGTTGAGAAGAGGAAAAAGGAGGCCTTTGATAAGGCCTAGGCAGAGCGCGAGGCCGCATAGCAAGTAGGAAAGAAGACAGGTGGGATAGAGCGGGGCTCTGACAAAGGAGTGAGGTCACCTTCACCTGAGACAGAGGAGGAGATGGAACAACATGATGTAGAACCTCAGGAGACATCCACCCGCATCAAGTGCCCAAGAGAGCTAGAGAAGGGAAGGCCCAGAATGAAGTCAAAGGCGACCAAGACCTCACTAGATCCCATCACATTAACAGAGGGCAACTTACATGATATCGGTGACACAATGAGGGATGTCACCGCGGAGGCCCTGCAACAATTTGAGTAGTAGAAACAAATCACCCTGGGGGCTATACAGATAGGGTTGCAGGAGTTGCAGATCTGCACATTGCAGGCTAACACAGTATCCACTAACCTGACTATCAGCACTTCAGAGGCTACTGATATGCTGTGTACGAAGCTTTCTAATGTGATAGTGTTGCCTGATGGAGCACTGACCACAGAGAATGAGGCTAACAAGCCCACTTTCAGTGCCCTAAAGGGAGCAGGGTTGAACTTGGCAGGACTCCTGCATGAAGCACTCCACCTCTTGTAGGATGGAGTAATTGCAAAACTAAGGGCCCGAGAGCACCGCGCCCTCCAGGTGATCAGTGAATAGTGGATCAACAATGTGAATATGGCCCTATAGAGAAATTCTTCCATCGCCACTGAGACTGAGGCAACCAATCACAGAAAGTGGATAATGCAGGTCATTGAGGAGGCATGCTGAATGGTCCTAGAGTTGGCCATTCCAAAGGAGAAGCTAGTCGAGGTACGCATCCACAATTTGGCCACAGGGGTGTGCGACACTCGAACTGAGATGGCGCGGGTTCAGTTGGAGTTGATCCTCAAATAAAAAAGTTATAGTTGAGGGCCCAGCCTTCAACTCTGCCAAAAGTAAAGGAACAATGAGCGACCATTGTCACATAAGTAGTAGCGGCAGTGGATAGTGCAGTAGCAGACTGCATGCAGTTGTTTGAGCAATCATTTGAGGTCCTGACAAGCTTGCAAGAGGACCCCAATGTACAAAGACTAGAGATGGAAGTATGCCAGCTACAACAGCACTATGATGAGGTTAAGGGCATAGAGCAAACCATCGCGCTGACACAGAGACTAGCCAAGTTGTGGAGGCCAAGCATCTAAAGGAACAAGTGGACACAGCACTGTACAAGGAAGCAGTGCTCAATGCGAGACTAAAGCCCTGGCTGGATGAGGATTACGCGATGACAGGAAATATCAAAGGCAAGCTTGTGACTCTACAGTCAACACAACAAAAGCTTCAAGCTAACAACGCAGGAGCAGTGACTGAGCAGACAATGGAAGACACAAAGCAATAGGCAACTCAGTGCACAACTGAGGTTGCAGTCATAGGGGTTGAGCTAGAAGGGCTTCGTGCAAAGATCTTCGTGCCCACCGAGTGACTCAAGGGCAAGTCACAATGTTTGTGTTTAGGGCCTGTTGGTAACGGGATCCCCAAAAGGGTAGTTTTGGGGCTAAAAGCCCATGTTTTGGTCAAATTTTGTACTAAACTTGTAAAGACTCCAAATTTTGTGGTCGCGGAGCACGAAGGTGTCATAAGTCATAAAGGGTTGTCCACCCTTAGTTTCGTAAAGTAAAGTCGACTGTATGTATAAAAAAAGCTAAGCTCTAAGTAGTTAGGATAATCAATCATGTAAGAGAGTCGTAGCTCTGAAGTAGAAGTCTAAGTTTTGGGTTGCAGCATAGGTAGAGTCTCTGCAGCTGAGTGTGCAGAGGCTTAGGGTGAATGTCCACAACTAAGTGCGTGAACCCCTGCAGTTGTGTGTGCAGGGTGGATAGAGTCTGTAATCACTGGAAGACATCAATAAAGAGAATTATTCTGCAATTTCTGTGTCTTGTTATGATTAACACATCTTGTCATGTTATGTATAAATTTCCTTTATAATGCTTATGTGATACGCGAATGAATATAATTATGTTGGATAACTGAATGCAATTAAGAATATTTGTGTACATGGTTCTAACTGTGAGTATCCAAGAAGACCAGTAAGGTTATTAAGACAACTTGACAATCTGTGAAATACACTACCTTAGCAGTGCGAAAGTGTTTAGATCAAGGGTTAGGGTTGCGTGAAGGTCAGTCGTACCCTTTTGTGGAGGTATCGAAGGGAGGAATAAGGAGTTAGATAGATAGAGCCCTAGAACTAAGTGACCTGCATGAAGGCAGGGATAGAAGGAATAAACCAACATCACAACCATCTCAGGGTGTGGAAACTTGGTTCTAGGATCCCCCCATAGTGCTTCTGGTGAGACTTCGGTCCATGCTCTACGGGCTGATGCCGAAAGGGCCAGTAGTGTAGGGATTTTTTTGGCTAACTAACGTTGAACCTGGGTCAAGGCCCCACAAGCCAATAGGGATATTGTTTTTCTTGCAATATGTTTGGTCACAAAGTCATTGATTTCTATAGAAGGAATATGAAACACATAAGATGTTATGCTTGTAACAAGTTTGGGCATGTAACAAAAGAATGCAGGGACAAGTCTATGGACCATCGTAGACAATATGGTAAGCAAACAAATAAGCAAATTTATGTCAGAAAATCTAAAAAGATGAATCCATCAAGAATCAAGAAGAGGAATATCAAATAAGGTGTGATATTTCTCTCTGCTCATTCGAAGACAAAGATGATATTGTATGTGCTCATCATATGACTGGAGACAACAGAAAAATGGAGTCTCTGATGAAGAACCATCATGGTAATGATATTCTTGGAACTGATGCTTCAACAAGAGTTCTAGGACCAGGTATAGTCATAACAGAATTAGGGGAAACTGAAAATATGAAGTTTCAGTGTTTCAATTTTCATACGCAGAGCTTATGAAGACAAATCACGTATATATGTGAGTTATAAAATTCACTGTCACGTATATGTTGGTTTGATGAAAAAGTAGTGGGACAGACTTAGAAAAAGTGTTTGATGTGGTTCAGACAATTATCAATTGTCTTCTTTGTTTTGATAGTTGATGATTACATTATGTGGATGTTATTTAGAAGTGATTTTGACACTCATAAGTTTTTGATGACTTAATGTATAACTAGTTAATAGTGATGCCTTGATGATTCTTACTGATATTTTCAATGATGAGATCTGACAGTGAACAGTTGGCACAGGTTCAAGGGGAGAATATGCTATACTTCTAAAATTTCACTGTTGGCATTATGTTTAGAAGTCTTCGGTACATAATGATGGTGATGATTCTTGTGTTGCTGAAGTATTTAAATGATACATCATGTTATGTTGCAGTCATGGGTTGCCTATGATGAAGTCTTAGATGATAATTATATTACTTAGGCCACATAGTTGCTATTTAGATCAGATTTATGGATGATTGTAGATGACTCTTTTGATGATTCATATAGTACGTATGGTATGTTTCTTACATGGCGATCTTCATAAGGTCAAGGAGAAGAACAAAGCTTGAGTACACAAGTTCATTATTTGATAAGGGTAACTCATTTATTTTATGTTGCTGTCATAATGCCTTCAAAGATGCATAAATTTTGTATGATACAATTATGGATAAGGATTCCTATATTTCTTGGATGTCACATGGTACATTGGTTGAGGATTATTGATCTTTATGATATCAAGAAATTTTGTCTATGATGTCATGATTTACTTTTCTCATCAATGAGAAGCTACATACATATTATGCCAATACATGGATGATTACTTAAATTACACATTGGTAAATAATGTTGGTTGGCCAAGAGAATGGTGTTATTGCAGGTTTCATGAAGACATATCTATTTGAAGACATGGTTATTTGGATACATGGCTTACTTAGTCACATAATGATGATGACTTCTTACTTTATGATGATAGGTTTGATTCTCACATATGTTGATTATCATGGTTGATGCTTATCACATGTGGGATGTTGGAAAAATCCCTAATGAAGATACATGGTTGATATATTAAGGGTTGTTATGGAAAGATCATGCAGTTCTTGGTACGATGATGATGGTATAGTCATGGATTATGAATACGGTGCTTTCACATACATATGATATGATGTGAATGGTTTTGTGTTACTGCTTGGATCTATGACATATGCTTAGTTGATTCATGGAAGGCTATGTTAGGGCTTTTTCTACTAAGGAAATGGGGCAAGTTGATCTTGATAAGATTAAGAGGATGAGTTGATATCTATATGTGGCATACTTTGTCACAGGTTGATGATATAAAAGCTACATTGACTTATCTTGTGATCTGATGATGGACATATACAGGTTGTTGGTAGATGCTTATGGAGTAGAACATATATGGTGTATAATAGTTGCTAATAACTATCATGATATTGTTTAGATCTTTGGTCTTTGTTATAAATGTAATTTATATCATTTGATGTAAATATCATGTAAATATCTATGATGTAATAATTGTCATATTCAGTCATGTATGGACTTTTGTGATCATGCCAAATATGTAATCCCACTTTTTTGAGTGGCTGAGTCATTTGGTGTATCCCACTTGGCTGGGTGATTGATGTATGTATGAGTCATTGGTGATAGGAAGGTCATTATAAAATCATGTTATTCTTTCAAAATATTTCTACAGACTCTGCATATTCTCAGAGGGAGCATGGATGGTATAGTGCATCTCAGCATGTACTAAGGGGGGAGTTTGATCATAGAATTCAACACATGCCTAGGGTAGCACAATCAGTGTACATATTCAGTAGATCAGATTTGGAAGCCTTCATTTTACATTGGTCAGCCCTTTTCTCTTGATGTCAAAGGGGGAGAGTAGCTTGGTGTTTTGAAAATCTTGGTGCTTGTCTAAGTAGTTTTTTGTTTGGAGAGTAGCTTGGTGGTTGTCTAAGTAGCTTTTTGTTTAGAGAGTAACTTGGTGCTTGTGTTGATGTTATTTATAGGTTGTGGCGATGAAATGCCAAAATAGTTGCCATCAAGTCTAAAGGGGGAGATTTTTGGCATTATGATGCATGTGTTATCCTTGATGGCAACTCACTTGTATATGGTAACTAGATGAATCTAAAGGATAGATCAGAAGTGACAGAATGATGAAACACAAAGATATTAGAAGTGACATAATGATGGAACAGAATAATTTTTAAAGGCTAGATAAAGGAAGATTGTGTTAGTGTTGTCCTTGATAGACAACCTATTTGATAAATGGACTACTTGATAAAGACATAAATAGGATGTGAAAAAATGCATGGCAATTGTGTTACAGATGTGAAAAAATGCAGGCCAGTTCAGAAGTGATGCATGATGGTATTCACATTCTAATAGGTCATTTAAGAGGTAACAGAGTAATGGCACAAAAGAAAATAATGATGGAACAAAGGATTATATATCAGAATCAAGCAATTGAAGAAAAAGAATGTTTTAAGTCATATTAAGTTGTATTGTGGGTTCACCTAGGCCAAGTAGTGTATGCAAGCAGGTTCACAGAACAAAAAGAGCGTATACATATGCATACAATTTCATAGAAGGAAAATTGTGTATGGGATGGAAAATTAAGGTTAAAGAATACCAAGCGTCCATACCATGGTATTAGCCCGCAATATTGAGCGGAATAACGGTTACTTGATCCTGTCTAAGAATACCATAGGTTCTAAGTGTTGTTTTGGTACGAGATATTGAGAAAGGCTAAAAATATATTAGGAGGAGAAGATCAATATATCTTATGAAGAGTTAGATCAAAATAAAATATGCATGTTATGGGTTTTTGATGCTTTTCTTGATATGAACTAAGTATGCATTTGAGTATTCAATGATGGATGATATCTATTAATGAATCAGGATCATAAGACCTGAAATGACTTATCATTGTATGATCTGATAATGTATGGGATAGATCTAAATGCTGAGGCATTTTTATCCTTTAAATGTTGTAATCTAGGTATGTCTGAATTCTGGAATAGCTGTGAAGCTATAAGTTATTATTTTCAAATCTATACGCTGGTTCGCCTTGGTAAAGGTGTTTATACACGCTTCTTCGGCTCTTCCAAGTAGCATATGTTGAAGAAAATCTTGTTGTTCAGAGATGACTAATCAATATGATCAGTGTTGTTTTTTTACTACTGTTTGTCAATGTTGTCTTCATTAGATCTAAAATTAAAACTGATTGTATAAGGAGATTGAGTCTGGTTGATTGATTGATTGAGTGAGAAGGGTGATATTTTCTTCTATCTATTTAGAACTCTATAATTTGATAGTAGATATTTAGAATGTCACTGGTTGGTACAGTTTTTGGTTCATAGATTTTATGATTCAGTGTCTTTAGAGGTATACACAGGTTGGTTTAAATGAAGTAGCGTATACATGCAGGTTGGCTTCAATAAAGTAGCATATACATTCTGACATATGTATTTTGAGGTTGTAGTTGGTTCTATTTGGTGATGCAGTGTTCTAGGTTCAGTTATGTGTTCTGATTACAATGATCTGTCTATTCCAGTTGATTAATTGAATTTTAGTGTCAGTTGATTGAGTTTTCAGTGATTGATTGATTCAGTTGTGGTTGATTCAAAAATTGATGATTGAGTGATTTAGTTATTGATTTATTTAGTTGTGGTTGATTCAAATATTGATGATTTGGTTTCAGTGATTGGTTGTTGTAGATGTATTTTGTATTATAGTGGTGATAAATTTTGAGCTTCAATGTTTTGATGGGTCTAGTACGAAAATTTGATGAAACGTAGCCTACATATTGTGTTGTTGTGTACCAGGAGTATCCAGTCTAAAAATTTATGAAATGTGGTCCCTGGAGGATACTGAGGGTTGGAGCCCTTATTGAGGAAGTCAAAGCTTCATGGTAGTAGTGGTTGGTGATTATATTAGGGGGTTGTAGCACCCTTCCAGTAGAAGATGGAGAATGAGAGAAGGTTGTAGCCTTCTGTAGGTGGGTGACTGTGTACTGGTATGATTCTGCACTAGTACGATATTATAAAAAACTTATTCTTTATATTAAAAAGAAGACAGAGACAACAATAGTAGGTGGTTTTTCTCCTGCATTGGGTTTCCACCTTAAATATTGGTGTTCATGTGTGCTTCTTATGTGTGATGGTTTATTTATTACAACACATGGTTAATGTTTATTTAATGGTTAATAAATTACTAATGCACTAGCTGAAGATATACATATGATTGATTAACTGAATTACAAGTTCTTTGGATATACGTTAATTGGCTTAACGATAGTCACATGCACACGTCGGTTCGATTCAGTGAAGTCATGTATAGAAATCTAAATATGAAATGTAAAAAGGTGTTGATTTGTAAATACTGATTCACCCCCCCCCCCCCCCCCACCCCCCAATATGTTTCCCAATAGAAATCTGGTGGCATCCATGCGTGTTTGGCCTAGTGATCAGGTGGAGATCATGGTAAAGCCTTTTATTACATGCTCATTGTGTTGGCCTAGTGATGTGGGATGGATTACAGTAAAGTCTAGTTTCTATTGATGAGGATGAGGTGGTTTAGCCCTGGGATGCCCTAGTTGGTTCTTTTGGTTTGAGTCCCACATTCATGCTTGGAATGTGGCACGAGGGTGAATGGCTGAAGAGAGATTTGGATTAGTCATTCTATGGTCAGGTGGAACATGGTAGTCCCATATTGGGTTTGGATTTTTCACCATAAATATGAGGTTATTCCTCCCTTTATTTCTATGAGTATTATACTGGTTTATATGTGGATCCTATGTTTGTGATTTCCTTGGTATTTGTATTTCTATTATGTTGGTTATGTATATGTTTTATGAAAATGGCTATGCATGGCTCTCATCATGTTTTTACTTGTAAATGAATGGAAAATTTATCTATGACCTAATAGATGATAATGCAACAAATGATATAAGGGAACAATGCTTCATAGGGATTCTCAGATAAATGAGACCCCTATGCTTAAATATGTTGTTTACACCTATAGATTACATATTCGTGATATGTTTGACGAAATTCCTGTCATGGCTAGTAGGGGTCTGGTTAAGGGATTGTTCAAGTAGTTGCATTTGCATCATTGTTTCCTTGTTATCTTTATGTTTTGGAGGTTTCATTCAACTATGGGTAGTGACTTGGGCTCTGGGCGCAAAAAAGTGGCTCAAATATTGGGGACACTAGCACAATTCTAAGAATAATAGTCACTAGACACTGTCATGCCTTTTCATGAGAGCATCCAGAGCCTCCTAGATGATGTCAAGCCCATAACATGGGAGCATCCAGAGGTCAAGTTGTTAAAAACCTTAGTGGGAGCCAGGGGCTAGCTACCTGAGTGGTTGGAATGGTTACTGGGAGTCCTATAAATGGTGTGGAAGGTATGTATGTTGTGTTTTTTTCAATTCCACTTTTTTAAGGTCACCAGGAGGTTGAATTCAATCATAGTAGCCTCTCGTCACATGTTTACCCCAGTTGGATGGTTACTTGGGTAGATGTGGAAGGAGGGCGTTACAAAGTGTTATTAGATCATGGTTCTCCCCTTGAATTGGATGGATGGTGTGTTGGTCATGCGTTCATGTCATTTTCACATGTGTTAATCATCCTTGTGGTCTATGTGCTTGTTTCATATGCATGGTGTCAGTCATGGTTGTAGTGATGTCTCCATGTAAAAGAGGATGTTGTTTTTATGAAGTATGCCATCATGAGTGTCTAATTGGTTAAATGTTTTTTATGCTTACGTATTATCGATATACGTTGGTATGGTTTATGTTTTCATCCATGAGGTCATGGTATGTGTATTTGATATGGTCATGCATCGATGACTGGACTCTAGCTAGACGGATGGTTACATGGTTATATGCTTATGTATTATATGTCTATATGTTGTTATGATTATGTTACACATGTATTATGCTGATTTGATGATCTTGTAGATGAGATATCCTCCTCGAATTATGCCAAGGTACGATGGTTTTTTGTGATTTGGTTTATTTGACATAGTATGTGTTGTAGGAAAGAGATCAAAATGACTAGCAAGATGGTAGACTACAAAGACTCTCCCTATGAACCAGATCAGCAGCGTGGTGTTGGGCACTCTTATAATTGCGTAGACACATTTAGAAGCTTGAAGGAATAAATAAGGAGTTGTAAGGCAAACACTGACAAAATCATACAGGCACAAGAGAAACAAGTAGAGGTTAATGCAATACTTCCTCAAAGTTTGTCAGAATTGCAGCGATAAGGGCCACTTCAAATCAGCCATGGATAGGAGGACATAACTAATGGGGCATATGGAAGTAAGTCTCATGGTGGTCACAGGTTGGATAAAGATGACACAGTTCAAGATGGCAGATTGTTGGATACTTCAGATAGGAGAGATGATGGATACATGTATTATTCTAGTTTTGGCTCCAATAGGCATCATGATCAGTATCGTTATCATCCTTACAGGAGGAGTTATAGGTGATACTTACCAGATGATCTTAAGAAAGCAAATACACCTACTTTTTATGGAGATGTGAAGAAACCAGAAGATGCAGAGGCTTGGATACTTGGGATGAAGAAGTTCTTTGAGTTGCATAACTACACAAATAACATGAAGGCCAGAGTAGCTATCTTCAGCCTGCGAGGTAAAGAAGACATCTGGTGGGAATATGTGAAGTATGTTAGAGAAATCAGGATGGATGACCTGACTTGGCATGAGTTCAAGAGGCTTTTCAAGAAGAAATACTTGTCAGAAAGGTACTACGAAAGTAAGGCCAAAGAATTTTATGAGCTAAAGATGGGATCAACGACAGATGAAGAGTACACAACTAAGTTCTCAGAGCTATTGAGGTATGTACTCTATCTTAAAGATGAGAAGGATAAAGTTCAGTGATTTTTCAATCGATTTCCATTGAAATTTAGTGATCGGATTGAGTATGATGAGCCTTAGTCACTTGAGGAAGTTATTGGGAAATTGAAGCATTTCTATGAATAGTCAAAGCATAAGAATGAATCTCAGCAAGGATGGAAAGGAAATGACAAAGGTAAAGGTAAATGACAGCTAAAAAGAGCAAGGCCTCAAAATGAAGGCTAGTAAGAAAATGTGGCACCACAAAAGAGGTTCAATATAGCTAAATAGGGACATGGGTCACAGCAGCAGCATAGAGGTGAGGGCACTGATCGGTTGGAGTGTTGGACAGGTAGTAAAGAGCACCTTAAGAGATATTTTCCACGAAATTAGGGTGGTAGACCTAAAATATATAGTTCAAAGGAAGCACAAACTATTGGGATGTTGGTCAGAGCGTTCCTCTTATTTATGCATCATTTGATAACAAACAAGCAGACCATTAGGCATTCAGATGGACGGTAAGCTTTGTGATCAAGTTATTTCTATTTTGATTGACCATATATCTAATTATAGCTATGTTATTCCTAAATAAATGGATAAGTGTGGTTTGAGTAAGGAATTGCATGAAGAATCTCAGTCAGTATAGTGAGCTATAGGTACAAATAAGTGAGTTCATAATTGGGTAAGAGTTTATGCATTTGATTTGAATTTTATGCCTATCACAACACATTTTAATGTATTACAGTTGGGATCATACATTATGTTGTTGGGAATGGATTGGTTGTACCTTCATAAGACCAAGTTGGATTGTTATGACAACGCCATTTAGTGTGTGGATGACAATGGGGAACCGAAAGTCTTACGATGAAAGAGGAAAGCCACATCAGTTAGGATGGTGACAGCTATGGAGGCAAAGTGTAGTCGCAGAAAAGGGTGTATGTTATTCTTAGTGCACATTTCTAGTGACAAAGTAAGGATGTTGAGGATGCAAATGTTTTGAGATGGTACCCAGTTCTACATTAGTTTCAGGATTTGTTTCTTGAAGAGATTTCAGAGTTGCCACCTCACAGGGAAGTAGACCTTTCTATTGAGTTAGTGTCAGGGGCAACTCCAACATCAAAATCACCTTACAGGATGACCACACCTGATTTGGTAGAGTTGAAGATGAAGTCGAAGGAAATTTTGGACAAGGGATACATTAGACCAAGTATATCACCTTGGGGCACATTGGTATTGTTTTTAAAGGAGAAATACGGTGCTCTCAGATTATGCATTGACTACAGGAAGTTGAACAAAGTGACCATCAAGAATAAGTATTCACTGCCAAGGATTGATGACTTGTTCGATCAGTTGAAGGGAGAAGCAGTGTTCTCGAAGATTGGTATAAAATTCGATATCACTAGGTATGCATGAAAGGGGAGGACATTTACAAGACAACTTTCTAGACTGGGTATGGGAATTATGAGTTTGTGTTGTTCCATTCGGTTTGACTAATGCTCCAAATACATTTATGTGCTTGATGAATAGTGTGTTGTGTCTATATTTGGATAAGTTTATTATTGTGTTCATTGATGACATATTGGTATATTCTAAAAATGAGGAAGAGCATGCGGAGCATTTAACAGTAGCATTGAGGTTATTGAAAGAGCATCAGTTGTATGCTAAGATCAACAAGTGCATTATGTTTGAGACTGAGGTACACTACTTGGGACATGTTGTCTTTAAGGAGGGCATTGCAGTAGATCCAGAAAATATAACGACCATCATGGAGTGGGTAGTTCCCAGGAATGTGGATGAGGTGAGTATTTCATGGGATTGGAATATTATTACAGGAGGTTCACTAGGAACTTCTCACAAATTGTTTATCATATTACATCATTACAATGGAAAGGTAAGAAGTTTGAATGGATAGAGGAGTGTGAGGCCAGTTTTGAGCATCTTAAGTAGTTGTTGCCACATGCAACAACATTAAAGAATGCAAATTTGGACAAGGATTTTGTAGTATGTACCTTGCAAGAGAGGACTTATTGGAGTCCTTATGCAGGAAGGACAAGTGGTATGCTATGAGTCACGAAAACTAAATGAGCACAAGTAGAACTACCCGACACATGATCTTGTGTTAGCAACGATCATATATTCATTAAATATGTGGAGGCACTATCTTCTTGGCAGGAGGTTTGTGTTGATGAGTGATCACATTGGGTTGAGGTATTTTTTTTACCAACCAAATATGAATGCCCAGAAAGCTAGAGGGTTCACCATGATCAATGAGTTTAACTTCAAGATCAGGTACATCAAAGGAAAGGAGAATAGGGTGGCAGATGCTCTTAGTAGGCGGGTATAGGTAAATCACTAAGAAGTTATGAGATCCTATGGGACAGACTTACAGGATAGGATATTGTAGGCAGGTCAACAGGATTTCAAGTATATGGAGATTTTGCACAATAACAGAGTATATGTATAGGCACAGGTACTGGTACAGGTACATGTAGTGGAATAGATACATGTACAGGTGAAGGTGCACAGGATGTGGACTATTGTCTTACAACATATGGATTGGTTAGATTAGGGACAGGATATATGTTCCAGACATTAGTGAGCTCAAGATGGAAATCTTGAGGGAGTTTCACATCAAACCATATTCAGGTCACCCTAGCTACCAAAAGACATTGACCGCAGTGAAGAAATTTTATTATTGGCCGAATCTTAAGAAGGATGTAGCAGAGTTTGTGGCTAGGTGTTTCAATTGTCAATGTGTGAAGGTAGAGTGTAAACATCTAGGTGGATTGTTATAGCCGATTGTGATTCCTGAATGGAAATGGGAGGTCATTTCCATGGAATTTATCACAGGTTTTCTCAAGATAGTGAGACAACATGATTCCATCATAGTTGTTGTGGATAGGTTGATGAAGGTTGCACACTTCACCCTAATGAAGTCTACATTCTTAGCTAGTGATGTAGCACATGTATTGATCGGAGATGTGGTCAAATTGCATGGTGTTCCAAATAAGATTATGTCATAGAAGGACGCAATGTACACTTCCAAGTTTTGGAAGGAGTTGTTTGCAAGTTTGGGCACAAAGTTGGCCTTGAGTACAGCTTATCGTCCACAAACAGATGGACAGACTGAGACAGTCAACAAGATATTGGAGGACATGTTGAGGATGTACACGATGCATCAACATCGAAAGTGGGAAGAGTAGATTCCACTAGTAGAGTTCACTTACAACAACATGTATTAGGAATCTTTGAAGATGAGTCTGTTTGAGGCATTGTATGGGTGGAGCTACAATAATACCATTAGTTGGAGTGGTCTAGTTAATAGGGTGTTGATTGGACCGAACATGTTGGCAGAAATGGAACATGAAATGCATGTTATAAAGAAGAATCTAAAGCCAACACAAGATAGTCAGAAGAGTTATGCATACCAGAATAGGTTGTTCAAGGAGTTCTAGGTTAGGGAACAGGTGTACTTGCACATCAAACAAAAGAAGATCTCCTTATGGATTGGATCATGTGCCAAGCTAGCACCATGGTTTTGTGGACCCTTCAGTACTATTGAGAGGATTGGATGAATGGCCTATCGACTTGCACTACCTGCAATAGTGAAATTCCATGATTTTTTCCATGTGTCATTTCTTAAGAAGTAGGTTAAACATGCTGATCATGTGATTGACTATTTTGTATTGCATGTGGGACCGGTTGGAGAATTCCAGTCGGAGCTTCAGTGTATATTGCAGAAAAATGTGTTCATGCTACAAAAACAAGCAATTGAGTAGGTTAAAGCATGGTGGAAGCACTTTGGGCCCGATGAAGCTACATGGGAAATGGCAGATCAGATGTGGACTATGTATCCTTCATTGTTTTCTGGTTGAGGCAAAGAAGTTTCGGAAAGGTGTCTTGGTATATGTTTTGGTACATGTTTAATGATGTTTTGGTATATGTACATATGTATATGGATGTAAATACCGCCATGATATGTGCTATAAAGATCCAATAGGAGGTATGTGTGTCATGTTATTATAGTTTTCATGTTGTCATGTTGGTTTTCTTCTCAAGAGGCTGATCATTGTAAATACTACACTGAGCTATGTTATAAAGGTCCATGGGCAGTATGTTTTCTTTTTAGTGGTTTTACTGAGGTATAGGTGTGGTTGAAAATCGAGGATGGTGTCCCCCAAGGGGGAGGGTTCTGTAACACCCCTGGTGAAAATTTAATGTAATAAAAGTTAATAAAGGAAAAATAATAACCATGGTTGATGGGACACTTATTCCAAGTAGAATGTTGGACAAAAAATCCTAGTGGGCGTTCATTTGGTTTATTATGGCTAAGGAAATTGGCAAAGGCAATGGCTAAGGTTTTGGAAAGGAAAAATGACATTTTTGGCACATTTATTTATGAAAATAATGGAAATTAGGAGAAAAGGAAGGTGAATGGTCACGTGTTTCATGTGAGGAGGAAAATGAAGGACAATAATTGAAAATGAAGAAAATAGGGGCCTAATTGATAAAAAGGCTTCTAAGGATCAATTTGTAACCTTTTTCAGCTCAGTTTTGGAGCTCTCTCATTATTCTATGTCTCTCTCACTCTTGGAAACTTACAGTTTTCTTGGAGGATTTTGGAATTAGATCAAGAACGGAAAGGAAGGCAAGAGGAAGGAACGAGAAAGCAAGGAAGAGCAAGATCAAGCAACTACAATAGTATTCTTTGCATGTGTATTTTCCTTGCTAGATTTGCATGCATGGTATTTCATGTGCTTCTTTTGTTGTTAAGGCATGGGTTTTACCAGGTGTGACAGTGTTTTCACCCTAGCCTTGCCATTTCTGGATATCCATGGTTTGATGGAGTTCTCATGTTTTGGTTGAATTGTATTTCCGGATGGATTCGAAACTAAGTGAGGTAGATCTTTGAATGATAGAACACATGGCCTAATAACCACTGAACTAGACTATGGGTTGCAGTAAAGACGGATTTTGTGTTCCCTCGGTGGGTCTAGGAATCCTTGCCAATGATTGGCAGGATATACGATAAGGCCAAGAGGTGGGCATATCAATCTTGGGTTGGTATATGTGGTAAATCTTGGAGATTGGGTCTTGGTTTAGGTCTTAGTGATTTTGTGTGGAATGCGGTAAAACCTGGGAAACTAGGAGACAAGAAAATTCCTCATGGTGTAGGTGGAGAAATCCGATGGCATCCATGCTTCTTTGGGTTAGTGATTAGGTGGAGATCATGGTAAATATTTTTATTACATGATCATTGTGTTGGCCTAGTGATCCGAGATGGATTACAATAAAATATGATTTCTATTGATGAGGGTGATGTGGTTTAGCCTAGGGATGCCCTGGTTGGTTCTTTTAGTTTGAGTCCCAATTCATGCTTGGAATATGGCACGAGGGTGAATGGCTGAAGAGTTATTTGGCTCAACATTTTATGGTTGGGTGGAATGTGGTAGTCCCATCATAGGTTTAGATTTTGCAACATCAATATGACGTTACTTCTCCTTGTATTTCTATGAGTATTATACTGGTTTATATGTGGATCATATGGCTGTGATTTCCTTGGTATTTATGTTGTTATTATGTTGGTTATGTATATGTTTTATGAAAATGTCTATGTATGGCTCTCATCGTATTTTTACTTGTAAATGAATGAACATTGTATCTATAACCTAATAAATGATAATCCAACAGATGATATAAGGGAAAAATGCCTCATAGTGATTCTCAAATAAGTATGAGACCCCTAGGCTTAAATTTGTTTTTTACACCTATAGATTACATATTCATTATATGTTTCATGAAATGCATGTCATGGCTAGCAGGGGTTTGGTTAAAGGCTTGTTCAAGTATTTGCATTTGAATCATTGTTTCCTTGTTATCTTTTTGTTTTGAAGTTGGCATATAATTCTAGGAAGTGACCTTGGCTCTGGGCCTGAAAAAGTGGCTCAAATCCCATGGACGCTAGCACAACACTGAGAAAAATAGTCCCTCGACATTGGCATGCCTTATCATGAGAGTGTCTAGAGCCTCCTCGACATTGTCAGGCCCATACCATGTGAGTGTCCAAAGGTAAAATGGTCAAAAAACTCAGTGGCACCTAGGGGCTAGCTACCTGAGTGGTTGGGATGGTACCTAGGAGTCTTGTAACTGATGTGGAAGGTCGGTATGTTATGTTTCCATCGATTCCACTTCCTTAATGATCAGGTGCTCAAGTTTATGGTAAAAAATAAAAGTTTCAGAATTTTTTCAAACTCAGGTTTAGATTGAAGACCCCATCATTCTGAATCCAACGGTGTGAACAACACTCAAATACGAGCTCATATGCAAAAGCTAGAGCAAGTCAAAGTTCAGGTTTGACTTGGACACGTGGTAAGATTGGATGACATGGCAAAGATCCCAACAAATGGGGAAGTGCCAAGTGGCAGGTTGCCACTAGGTCCCACATGTCACATATCGGGGAAAAACAGAGGATGTAGGTTAACAATCGGCCCCTAGCAGGTTGGGTTGCGATTTGCGATAATCACAATCGCATATCTCACCAAACCCCACTGATATTTATGCTACCCCTTGTACTCTGCTTATTGTGAAAGGTCCCCAAACACAATATGTTATAAACTATATTTCATAGCTTGACGGGTTTGCTAATATCACAGTTGTATGGACTTTAATATCTACTGAGGGAAAATGTCGATTTTGATTTGCAATGGGGCTCCGAACCAAATATTTTATGGACTAGGTTTGATAATCCCAGTGGGTCCACAGTGGTATGGGTTTTGGTATCTGCTGATGGAAAGCATCGATTGCAATTTGTGATTCAGTTCCCGGATGCGATAATTTATATGTTAAGTTTAATACTCTCAGTGGGTCCACCGTATCGCAATCACATATCACCCACCTAGTTCACAATCCATAAGACCATGGGACTCCACCAATTGCAATTTGTGATACGGCCGACAAGTGATGGCCCCCACCATGGCAAAGTTCTCTCCCAATTAGCGAATTTCAGAGCGAATTTGTGGGATTATATAAATTTTGGAGCATTTTGTGGAACAAATTGTGGGAGAACTAGGAGATGTCATAAATGCTTCAGTTATTATCAAAATTGGATGCAAAAAGAGGCTAGATATCCATTTTTTAGGATTTTTAACTCATGAAGATAGGTTTCAGAGGCATCTAAGCATAGTAAGCACATTTTTGTTGTAATTTGATCTTAATAGAGAGGCCCAAGCCATTAGAAGTTGGACCAAGGAGACAGAGCCCAGGAGGGGTGAACTCCTTTATAATATGCTCGCTATGTGTTGTATTTTGATGTTCTTTGTTGTTATTTTGTTGTTGTTCAACATATGTTTTATGTTAAACTATTTCAAACTTTTACATAAGAAACTCTCATGGGAATCAATTAATTAAGAAAAAATATTGAATCCTTAAGCACTTAATAAGCAAATGATAAGCATCTTGGATTTTATTCTAAATGGGGAATTAGCACAACATTACTAGTCTGCTCCATTTCAAATCACTTAAGTTCACATAGGAGGTTGAATCCAATCATAGAGGCCTCTCATCACATGTTTACATCAATTCGCCGGTTACTCAAGTAGATGTGGGAGGATGGCATTAGATTGGGAAGATCAATAGCTTCATAACATCAGGGAAACTTTATTCTCTCAAGGTTTCATTTATTTCTTATGGCTTCAAGGTCATATTGATCATCATCCTTCTTATAGCTTCCTTCATCATGCTCATCATTATTATCTTCAACTATGAATATCTTATGTACCTGCAAAACTTTAATAGAAAGTATAACAAACTAAAAATACATAGAAACATGAAGCTAACTATATCAAAGTCATATCATTATAATAGAAACATCCAAACATCCAAACTTTATACATCAGATACCTAAAGTTAGTTAGGTTCATAATCAACAAAGGTTACATTCTTTTACATAATAGACTTTATCAACAACCCCTAAGTAGACTAGGGTTTCATTATTTAACATTGATATACCCTTAGCAGCAAGAGGCTAGGGTTTTACAGTGAACCCTAATGGTTAGGGTTTCGCAAGAATGATCAAATGTAGATTCAGTATAATGATTAATGACCCTAACAACAATCTTAAGATTCAAAATCCTATACATAACGATGTCATAAATGTAAATAAAATTTCAAAAGAGAATGAACATACCTTTTCTATGAATAGAACCTTGTAAAAAAATTTGTAGTTGAAGACATGCCTTGAGTTTGCTCTTTACCACGCCTTACAGGACTTCAAATTTTTCAACAAAACTTTCTTCTTAATTCATGTCTTCTTTTGAAGTCTCCTCCATAACATTTGTGTATTCTGCAAGATTTCTTAACCAAGGAGGATACAAAGAAAAGGTTATACAAACAAATATTGATATGATAGGGAAACCAAACATAAAAGAAGAAAGAAGGAACAAGATACTTATTTTTTTGTAAAATGGTGAAAGCTCCTTCTTAATCCAATCTTTCTGAGGGATACCCACAACGTATTAGAATAATTCAAAAATTTTCTAACACGACATGTTAGACCTACAAACTCTATAAATCAAAACATAAAAGAAAACATGGAAAACTTAAGATAGAAGGATATTTGAGGGAGAGCATTCCATAAGAGCCTTTGGAAAATATTTCTTTCATTTCAAATTCTTCAGTCTTGTTTCTCTTAGGTGGAGCTTCATCAACAACATTCACATGTTCTCTTTCTCTCTTCTTATTCCTTGGATCTTTAGGACAATTACTTTTGTAATGACCCATCTTATGACAATTGTAGCACTCAATCCTGGATAGTTCAACTTTATTCCTTCTTCACCTTAACTCTGATACCATGTTAGAAAATCAGAAAGGAAAAAAAATCATATGTCGATAATAACTTGTGATATCTTTGTGCTCTTATCAACTTTATTATGTTATTTTTTTTATCTTTGTTTCATCAAGAAATCATCAAAACAAAACATGAAGATCAATGACACTAGATGTAGGCACTCACCTAGGGGTAAAACCCCTCTATAGGGGAAACCCCAGTCAAAATATTCCATTAGAAAAATCAAGTTGAGATAGACCAAGACTCTAGACCACAAGAATTTTATCCTCCGCTAAGTCAACCAAACTGTTCTTCCAACCTTCAAATATTGATTGCAATAATATTGCATCAACACTGCTTCAACACTACATTAATATTATATCAAGGACAAATTTTCAACCCTACTACATTAGAATTTTGGCCCAACTTCAAGACTACAATTTCAAACCTTCTACAACTTTTGTTCCTTCGCATGTGTGAGACAAGAGAGATAATTTTTTGACTTCTTTAGATAGATAAATACTTCCTCCTTCTTCGCTATCCCTTTCCTCCGTCTTCCTTTAATTTCACACATTTTACTGCTTCCAACTTTTGCAATTCGAACTTGTTGAGTGAGTGCACAAAATGAGGTCGAGTAGCTCCAATATGTAGTGAGTTTGTAGGATTGAATTCACTTGTAGAGTCTGACTTGTTCTTTCTTGAGGCTGACTGGAGAAGGCTTAGAATACCTAACTTACATTAAAATAAGTTTCTTTCTTGACAAATGAAGCCCAAGAAGATTCTTTTACATTATGACATGGACAAGGACTCTTCACATAAACCCTAGAAGCCTACAATGGAGGATTTGACCTATAAATAATTGATCCATGCTTTAATAAGTCAATTTATTTAATAATAAAATTCCTTTTTCTTTATTTTGACAAATACATTACAACATGACTCAAATACGATTATGAATACTGACACTAGTTACATTCTTCAACAAGAACCATATTCTAATTACATAATTGTTGCAATGGATGATAGTTCTTGAATGACCATATCACCAATGCAAAAGTTGGCTTAAGTCATTGCTATGAGCAATAAAATATAATCAAAGTGACGATGATACAAGGTTGTCAAATTTGTATAACTTGGTAATGGAATTAACAATTCCAATTGTTATCACATGGTTATGATATTTTAAATCCTTAATTACAACTTTGTGAGGTTAAAATTGTGTTGTTTTACAATTAGTTGCATGAGTGATTTGATATGTTGATAGAAGGTTGTAGGAAAGACTTAGAACAGATAACACAACATTGATATCACCATCATTTATTTTAATTTTTATAGAATATATACGTTAGAATAAGTTTGAGGTAAAAAATGGGCCTCAAAACAAAACAATGTACTACCAATTTCAACTTTAAAAGAACCAGTAGGATTCAAGATGGTGATGTCATCCCTAGGGGTGAATATTTTTGGAGGAAAAAGAAGAAAAATACATTTTTTTAATCATAACTTTTACTTATCTCCTTATAGTTTTACTTAGTATTCAAGTGCATGCACTCATTGGATGCTAGATTAGATTAAATTTATAAGGCGCTAAGTAAAAAATATTATTAGGGATTTTTTTTTTCATTTTCTTCTTTAAGAATTCATGACTCTTATTTTATTACTTTAACTATTGCTCAATATTTTCGTTAGGAAGCATATTTTAAACCTCAAAAATCTCTTAATGACACTAGATCTACCATTACCAAAAAATATTTTTTTGGTGTTAGAATCATTGGGATTAGAAAACATAGTTTTATCCATAGTCTTATGATAAGATGTTCCAAAATCAATAATTCACTCATCAGAAGAAGACTTAAATATTACATTCAAGAAAAGAAGAAGCAATTGCATGTTCAGGAGAAGAATAATAGAAGATTGAATATCAAAATAGGTGTTGTTCTTCTTCAATGTTGCTTCTAAGGATTCCATGTTGCTAAAACATTTAGAATCCGTATGGACATCTTGCCCATAAAAAACAATCTCTCTAATTATTCTTCCCTTTTGATTTAGCATATTTATTACCTTTAGGAGTAGAAGCTAGATAAGAGTGTTTCGAACCATTTTTAATTTGTTACGTGATAATCTTCCTTCTTTGGATTATTTATTTAGTCCTATTGTGTTGCGAAGGCTTTGTTAGATGTAATTGTAATATGTCTCACTTTTATTTGCATGAGCTTATCTTGATCTCTAATCAAAGAATCACAAAATGCTTCCAAAGAGGGGATTTTATATGTATCCCATTCACTAACATGAGCTTCTTTGGTGGAGTAAAAAGTAGATACAATAACAAAGTAAAATATGTCAAGATTAGCAAGAATGACATATATAATTTGGTCATTTTCCTTTATTATCTTACACCATGCAAGTAAAAGTGTATGTGTTTTGAACTTGAATACAAAATCCTCAATTGAAGAGAAATCAATGTGAATTAAAGCAATCAATTTCTTTTTGAGTTGGTGTTACAGATCCATTTGGGCACATCACTCCCATCATTCAGCTCAATGCCATTAGGTCTCATCAAACCCTAATTTAGTTGCTACATGCCCTAGACAAGTCATCATTTTGAATGCCTCCTTCCCTGAGAGCTTTTTTGGCCTGGAACCCTCCAGAAATGCCTCTTTGAGGGGCCATCGTAGCCCTGGACAGGGGTAAGTGTGCTTCAGTGCAGGTAGGCCCATGTCAAGGTGCTCTGCAGAGCACCTAGCCCCACTTTGACCTCCGTTGGGCTAGATTGAGCGAAATTCACATAGGGTTCTGGGAATATTCTTATCTTCTAGAGCCATCTAGAATATTTCCACACTTATCATCTCCTATGAGCTCGAAATTGGATAGGGAATGAGTTAAGTAACCTCTTATCCCCTCATCCCTTCCTCCATGGAAACTAACTCTAAGTTTGGAAGGCCATTCAATACCCTCGTTTATGACAAAACCTCCTCCATTTGCATATAAATTGAGCACTCATCTAAGTGATCAAGGGGCTGGACTTTGAGAATTTGTGAGATATTGTTGAAGTGAGAATTGAGATTGTAAGTGAGTAGTGTTATGCTACTAGAGTGTTGTGCTATTGATGTGATGTTTGTTGGAACCCAAGCTGGAAGAGTGACAATGGATTGGACTTCATGGTTGTAATTCTTCCTTCTACTTAATAAAGTCGCTTACACCTTTTTCCATATGCTTATCTTGATATATGATGTTTATATGTGTGAATGTATTTGATTCCATTTACTTATATTCAATAGATCTCTTGCTTTGTTTGGTTCTTTGTCTTATATTTATGCTTGCAGGTACTTTTTGAGCGAGTTAAGTTCGAGAAGGAGCGACGGGAGTCAAACAAAGGAGACAAAAGGAAAGCTAAAGAACAAGTAGGTCACTTGATTCCCTTTGTCTTATTTATTGTCTATAGAAAAGGATAAGCACTTTAAATCTGTTGTTCTAGGTATAACTACCTACCTAGGGAATTATTCTTTATCCGTAGATACCAAATTCCTCATAATAGTTGGTGGGCTTTAATCTCATTGTGTTTACTAAACACAAATTCCATCTTTTGAATTAGTGTATCTAGAGTCTCAATTCATTGAAGTTGAAACTAAAGTTCACTAGAGATGTACATTCTAATTAATCCACGAGATTCATCATTTTTCTTATCTCTTTGTATTTCTTCAATCCATTATGAAGGGAAATTTATGTTCCCATAGTAACCCAATAAAGTGCCCTCCTTCATGCTAAATTCTCCATATGGGATTCTACAATAAATTGTTTGAATTTTTAATAAATAGATCATTTAGATTGACCATATCATAATATGTAATTAATATGGCTTCAAAAGTAGGACCCATTTATCCAAATGGAAATCTCTCAAAAAAAATAGTAGTATAAAAAAGGCACTAAAAATGAACTCTATAAGTGAAAGTTATACCCTTTTGAATAAATTCGTACAAAAGAAAAAAACAAGAATTCATGTGGTAGTTTGAAATTGATCAATATGGTTACGGGTGGACAATAATGTTGTTCGGTTGTAAAGAGGGAAAAATTCCCTCATTGTATGATTGTCTATAAGATCACTTTTACAAATAAATCAATTTTATAATGTATGGGACCAACATTTATAATATAAGTGAACTTTTTATATTGAAGTTACTTTATGTTATAAATTTAAGTGGTATGAATTTCTTTTATCAAGTAACTTAATGAAAAGAAGGATTTTAACTCTAAATTTATGTTTTAATAAAGTTACTTTCAACCAAGTGAGCTCTTATAAAGGATAAAGAAAATGTTAAAAAGTAGCAAGTACACATTTTCCTCAAAGTGCGCGCTTACCACATGAATTTTGTTTTTTTCTAAAAAAAAACTTCACATCATTGTAC